>JAJTWQ010000326.1:0-214165 GCA_029007595.1 Solanum commersonii
ACAAATTGTGCAGCTTGGTGAAAAGTCAAGAATTGAAACATGGTTGACTATCGCCTTAGTGTTGACCTTATCGAAGGTATACAAGGCTTTTTATGTATTATGATGTATCCTTGAGTTGACTTGGTCGTAAGTTTACGTAACACAAAGTATATCTATAATGCCCAAGACAACTTAAGATTCGCAAGAAGAATTAATACTGACCCATGATCTAGTGTTGTTGTTGTAGTGTTTGCCTTGAAAATATTGCGCACTATCTCTATGGTGTTCATGTCGATTGTTCATTGAAACACACGAGTCTTCGCACGTGTCTGGCCGTAAATAGTTTAATCTCAAACAGGCGAGGTTGGAGTTACTCAAGGATTATGACATGAATATTCTCATCACCAAGGTAAGGCTGTTGCTGATGATGCTTTGAGCAGATTGTCTACGGGTAGTACCGCCCATGTTTGAGGTAAGAAAGAGCAAATGTGACTATGCATCGGGAGTCCGGTTAATGTATTCCAACGTAAGTAGAAGTAGTGCATTGAAATGGGATGAATCATCACTAGTGTCAGAAGTGAAGGAGAACAAGACTAAGAGACAATGTTTTCCTTGAATTGAAGGCAAATGTTCATAAGTAGAAAGTGATGGTTTAAACAAGGTGAGATATATTTATATCAAGGTATAATGCTATGTACCAAAGTGAATAACTCCAAGAGAGGATTATGGAGGGTGTGAAGTTCGACAGTTCAGATATTTCATCCATCTGGTTCCATAAAGATGTATCGTGACTTAGAAGTTTATTGGTGGAGTAGTATGAAGAGGTGTGTATTGCAGAGGTCAAGCAAGTGCCCGAATTGCCAACATCAAGTAAATAAGCACTGGTGCCGTGGAATGTGAACATAGACTCAAATGGAAGTGAAAGATGATCAATATGGATTTCATTATTTGTTTCACCTGTGCAAATTTTCACAGGCAAAGATGATCTGATTTGGCTTGATTGTGAATTAATGACCAACCGCCTACTTTTTGCCTGTGATAGACTTACCCATACAATGAAGATTATGCCAGATTACAGACATTTAAGAGATAGCTCCACTTTCATGAAGTTCCGGTGTACATTATTTCATTGAGGTGTGCAATTCACCGCACACCTCGAAGTCTTTTCGTAAAGGTTTGAGTTCTAAGGTAATTTGAGTATTGTCTCGATCCTCGCAGTGATGGTTAAGCACTACCATGTGCTTGTAGACTTGAGATATGTCAATGTGATTGATTTCTGGCACAAAGATCACTTATCTCTCATTAGCTCTACACACAACAACAGCTTATCACTCTAGCATCTAGATGGTTGTTTGAAGTTGGTGAAGCTGGGTTGATAGGACCGTTTGGTTCATCAAGCCATGGAGAAAGTGCAGATCATTAACAGTATTAAAACAGTGTAAAAGTCACAAATCTTATATCGATGTTAGAGAAGAAACTTGGAGTTTGAGCTAGCTGATTGGGACAGCGTTCTACCCATGAAGGGTGTTATGAGGTTTGGAAAGAAGCTGTAAGCTTAGTCCCCAAAGAGATTGGTTCATTAATATCAAAGAGGATTACAAGAATGTAGCCATGGTTAGGAGTTAGCAGCAGTCCATCAGGTATTCATTTCACTCTTGAGACTTGTATGATTGTATCCTTATTTCTTATTATGCTCATCAGTATTAGTATAATGACAACCCTATATTAAGGAGGGAGATACCCATGCTGAAAGATTGACTGCTGTAATAAGCTGGAGGGAACCAGTGGAGTGTAGCATCAGCAAGGCTCCAAGTGAAGGAACCAGTTTGTTGAGGAAGCCATTTAGGAGGCCGAGAGGATATGAGGAAGAGATACCACATATCTTTCCTCTCAATAGGCCCTTAGACCATAGTAATGACATTTTGTAAAACATTTTTAAACTGATATGTTATGCCTGTGTTAAATCTGCTTGGTTGGGTTTTTGACCTGGATGTTAGATGTTACAAACTTTTAGCTCTACTTAGAGAAATCTCATTTGAGGACTAATGTTTTCAAGGGAGATATTTAAACAATCTGTTAAGTTAATTAGTATATTTCAAATTGGAAATAGCTAATTTGAAATTCGTGCTAGACTTCAATTGTGAGTTTTAGGTCTAACTTCAAATGATCATAACTTTGAGTACAAGATGAGTTAGTATGTTTCATAAGATATAAAATGAAATATCTTTGAGCCTCTTTCCAACGCCTCCCAGCTTGGCAATTTCTGCCCAGATTATTTGGAGATATGTCCTGCTGAGCTCACCAAATTCTCAATTAATGAATAACGGAATTCATATAAGTATTTAGCCTTTCCTTACCCCATTAGCCTTACATTTTTTTCACCCTTTTATGTGGATATAAACTAATTGGAACTCACTTTTGAACATTGATGAGTCCACAAATTGGACTTATTTAGGGCATGCTTTTGATAGAATTAGTCCTCAAATGTATATTTTGTCTCAATATCTGATGAATACCCTAAGTTTTTGGGTATTTGAAGTTGGAGGGACAACATGGACAATTTAGCAAAAGGAACAAATGTTTCGAAAGAACGAAGAAATGAAGATCTCGAGAAATCGCCTCTAATCTGCTGTTAATAGCCAAAAGGACATTGCTCTTTGCCAGAACACAGGCCGAGCCCCAAAGAAAGGACTTAAATTGGCAGAAAAATAGAGCTGAGGCACGCCTGAGCATACCTGTGGAAGGCACAGGCTGCCCATGATCCAAAATGTTACCACAGCAGCAAGGGTAGAGCAAGACGAAGCATTAAACCTACCAAAGGGTGGATCGCCAAGTTGATCGGTGATTCCACTAATGATGCCGAACGATTCATTGCAACACGGATTTTTGAAAACTATAAATACTCGTTGAGAGTTGTAGCTTAAAAGGAGATTCGAATATCGATTTTTAACGGATAATTTTTGTTAGCAGATTTTGAGTTCCAAGTTAGGAGGAGAGGTTTTGAAGAACTTGAAGATTCAAAGGGTTTCAACTCTAAAAATTTGGACTTGGGTCTTGTGGATTCTTCACTCTTTGTTGTTTTGAGACTTAAATCTTCATACCATTTGAATGCAAACTCATATAGGTATAAATTTCTATCTCTTTTACATGTCTAGCTAATTCTTGGGGTGTGATTTTGTGAATATGGGTTAGATTATTTGTTGGGTCTTTCTTGTTGATGATTTATTTGTTGTTTAGATGTGATTTCATTTAGTAGTTGTGGTGGAACTTAATGAAATTGTAGTTGCGAATACGATTTCACCTTTGTGTTTTCAGCTTGCTCGAGAGAGAGGTTGTAAAACTAAGACTATTAGATTGATTGCCGGTGGGATTGAGTCAATATGAGGTTCAGCTCGAGAGAGTGAACCCTAGTCCTTCTCCAACACACTCAGCTCGAGAGAGTGAATGGGCTAAGGCAGAGGCTGTTCTTCATGCGGGAACTTGGTGTTTGAGAGAAACCGAGTTGATTCGGGGTAAGTTGCTCGAGAGAGAATTTACCCCCACTATAGTCTAGCCTAGTCACAAATATTCAATGGATTTATTATCAAAAGCATGTACCCAATAGTTTAGTTTATCCGTATTCCTATCTCATCCCAAGAATCCATCTCTTTGATTAGTACTCTTTGCATTTTTGCTGGTTTTTTTTTCTTACATGTTACAAACCCCATTGATAATTGACGCCAGTGTCACCTCTTAGATTTAACATATTTTATATTCGATAATGTTGTTAGTATGACTAATTAGAACTAAATTTTATTTTTCTATTGAACTCAACTCCTCCCTTGGGACTCGACCCTAACCCTTGGTTGGGTTACTTTACTATTGTACGATCGTAGACACTTGCATTGAAAGTTGTGTCTTGATTACGCAAACATCAAAATGGTGCTGCTGCCGGGGAGTGGTGTTACGTGAAACTTTTTGGTTAAGATGAATTTTGCTTTTAATAGCCCCTTCATGAGCGGAAATAGTCTAGAGACAGAAAGAACAATTGTGTCGAGAACACACTCCAAATCATTCTCCAAAAGATCACCGAACAAGATTGAATGTTAGAAGTGATGAAGGAGAATATTGAAGTGTTGAATCAAATGATTAGCTCCACATCTAGATCGATCCAGTTGATCAGGACACTCATGAGTTATGCAGTGCCTCCTCTTCACTCAAATGAACTACAACCCCACCAATGGAGAGTGAGTAAGGACTCCCGTCGTGCCTCGATGTTAACTAAGGCGTTTCTTGGAAGGCAACTCAAGGTTTTAAATGCTTTTGTTTGCTTTTATAAATAATGGTGTGTTAGTGGTGCATGTTTAAATGCTGAAAGTGTTTGGAAAATGCATATTGGTGAGTAAAATGGTTAGTTGGTGAATCACCGACCTGTTTGATGTTCTCGATTAAGACCGCCGTTTAGACCCTCACTTTAACTGAAGGTCCTGTGAAACTCGGCGAGCCAAGTGACCACTCGGCGTGTCGCCGAGTGGATCGGTGAGTGCGACTAATGTCACCGAATGGGCACGAACTGGACAGTTTATAATGGCCAAGAGTCTTAGAATTTGAAATCCTTCACTTTCCCTCGCTTTTAATCTTAACAAACTCACACCAAGGTAGTAGTTTCAATATTTTTATGTTCCATTAGTATTTTAGTTGTTGATTGGTGCTCAAAACTAGGATTTCTTTGCCGCCTAGCTTTTCAATCACATTTTAATCAGCATATAAGGTTGGTTTCCGAATCCCAAGTTTACATTTGAAAATTTTGAAGTCACTTGCAATGATCGTACCGTGTTGTTGTGTGCTGGGCATCTCTGATAGAATTAGAATGCTTAAATGCCAATTTTAATTTGAAAATATTGCCCGTATTGTTTTGATCGTCAAATGCCCATAATTTTTGTGATTTGATATGAATGAAATTGTATTGGATTGTGGTTGCGTGTTGTTTAGATTGATTGGGTGAAGTTTGAGTAGCCCATGTTTGTGCTAAATGACAAAAACTGCTCAATGATAGAGTGGGTAACACCACTCTTAAGAGCAAATATCGTCAAATGGCCAAATTTGGCAAAACTGGGAAAAATTTGAGTATCCCGGGGTGATGGGTAGTATGGGTCTTGTTTGAATTCCATTAGTGCATGCTTTTATTTTGTTTTCGAGGGTTGCAGGGTTGAATTCGAGAAGGTGGATTGAAAATAGGCACGTTGGACCGTTCGGCGAGCTGGGTCGAGCTCGCCAAATTACTCAGTGTTTTGCCTAATGTCTTCATCTCGCTTTTAATTTCATGTTAAATTTGTGGTTTGAGTCTGTAACTTTCGGCGAGAAGCCTGAGGTCATCGAAAACACTCGACGACTCACCGAAAGTACTCTTGATCGCTCATTATTTGCACCCCTAAAACCCTTGTTGCACTGTAACTTTCGGCGGACAAACCTTAGCTCGCCAAAAGTAGTGGGCGATTCACCAAAGGGCATTCCTATCGCCGACTTGCCATAATTTTTAAGCCAATCCCTTTGGCGAGCCTGACTTAGCTCGCCAAAGAGGCTCGACGACTCGCCGAAAGGATCGGCGAGTCTATCTGCAATAGATTTTCTGTGTTTATGTTTGATTTTCTCCTAGTTTGTTCCAATATTTTGCACATATGGTACTTACAAAACCACGCAACCTCAGAAGAAAGCAAAGGGCACAACCATAAACAAAGGGGGGGTCAAATCCTCCAAAGAGGAAAGGAGAATTTCGAACAGAAGACGAGGAGCCTTTGACTCATCGAAGGAGTAGACGCCAGACTAGATCTCAATCCTCGCTCACAATAGTTCCCGCAACTGCCACCCCTCCTGAAATAGATTCATTGTCAGCTCAGGCACCTCCAGTGACCCTTACACCCCATATCATTCCTCCACCTAGACTGCTGAACAGATTGAAAGGTGATGGGGTACGGACCATCCTAGAAGAGAAACTATTATCTACGGAGGGCCTAGAAGGCAAGTATCCTGATATGGTTAACACCCTCCGATACCATGAGTTTGAGCAGTTCACAAGGCTCCAAGGCCCTTACATTCCTTCTTGGGTTAGGGAATTTTACACAGCTTATGGAGAGTTCGTGCCCAAGAACAAGAAGAAGGCAAGCGAGTTTAGACCGGTAAAGTCGGTCATGGTCAGAGGCAAGGAAGTTGAGTGCCATAGCGAGTATATTAACATTGTATTGGGTAGACTGCTGCACTCTGTACTTCCTTATGAAGGGTTGCCTATTGTTCAGTCCCTAGATGATTTGAAAGGTTGGTTGGCTCCTTTGATTTCTAACACCACCCCGAGGTGGATCAGAGTAGGAGCCCCTATTGAGAAGAGGGACTTGAACATTGCTACCAGGTTCTAGTTTGACTTCATCAACAACACCATAATGCCATCCCAGAACGAGTCCATTTTGCACCATCCTAAGGAAGCTTTCCTTGGTTCTATCATGTCTAGGAGACGCATTCACCTGGGATTGCTAACTTTACAGGAGATGGCCATGAGAGCCATACAGAAGCTGACTTCTCAGCCATTTCCAGACTCTATCACCGAGTTGTGCCAGCATGCTGGAGTACCTATGGACACTACGAGGGATATTGAGATCACCCTGTCTTCCTCCACTAACATCCGGCGTATTGAGATCGAGTACACACGAGAGGAGGTTAATAGGAGGAGAGCAGCTCTGGCAGATACTTTCCTAGAGGTCGATGTTGACACATTACAAGCAAAGGCATCTTCACCGACTCCAGCCTCTGAGCCTTCAGGTACATCTTCCCCTTCCTCTTCTTCACAGGTCCAGGTGTTTCATCATCCTCCCAGCCCGCCAAGATTACTCAGGTGATGATCCTAAAAATAGGGAATCTATCATATTCAGCTGATGTGAGGGCGACTCAATTAGAGAGATCTATCCCAGGAATGATTGACAGTGCTATCTTGGCTGCGCTGAACCCCCCCTTAGGGCCTCTGTTGATGATCATGCTACTAGAGTCACTACTTGTGAGAGCAGACAGGAGGAGAAATCTGAGGTTTCGGCTTTGAAAGCCGAAGTAGTATATTTGAGAAAGGACGTAGACTATTTGAAATCTACCGACTTCACTTCATTGATTCAGGGTACAAATGACAAGGATGCTCCTAAAACCTCAGGGATTCCTTCGGCTACCACCAGAGAAGTGCATAGAGATGGCATAGCATATGAGGAGTCGAATACAGAGACCGACAAGGAGCTGATAGAAGCACACGATGAGGAGATAAGAGATAACCGAGATGAGAGCATATTCAGAGAGTTGTCAGATCTTGTAGAAATGGTTGTGCAACCGATGACCCAAACATTGCCGATTGAGACATCCACAATAGCTTCTATTGGATCTGGCACTGCTATTCCTTCTAAGGTTACTCCGGGCACTGATGTCCATATTCAAAGCACTATACCGGGCACTGAGGCCCCAAAAGATGGAGCGACTGTATAGACAGGACCTTTCTTTACCTCCCTCTCTGTCTTACATACTTTTACTTTTGGACACTTTCATTCATATTTGAGGACAGATGATTTTTGTTTGTTGTGGCATGAGGCCCACCTTTGTGCATATTTATTTTGATTATATATTTTGGGTTGTGAGCTAAACTTGTGTTTTATACACTGCTTTCATGGAAGGTTTGAGCTTGTGGCTCCGTGTTTTAAATTGTAAAATGATTTTGACCCTTCCGAATTTTTTTTGCCATTCCTTCTGTGTTGAATGTGGTTGTTCCTTCACAAATTTGAGTATCAGTTCCGATCAATACCGATGACTTGGATAGTGCTTATAATCGATCACATATGAATGTATGGATCCAATGAGGCCAAATGAAGTTGCATAGACAATATGTGAACTCTTTGCATCTCGTTGTGACTAGACAATGATCAAATCGAGTCTCTTGTGATGATCGTTGCACACTAGCGAAAGTGTGGAGTCTTGTTTGACTTAAAGTGTCAATGCCTAGTTTGATAAGCTTACCTATGAACTATGCATGATAGATCCTAGAATTTACTCCGTTGGTCCAATCAACTAAGTGATGCTATCTCTTGATATGATCTTAGGCAACTTCTAAGAGTGTGAGCCAAATTAATATACATCTCTTTTGTGGCCTACCTTGTGAGTGTGTGAACCGCTTTTAAACACCCCTTGAACCTTACCTTCCTTTGGAAGAAACTTGATGAAAACTAGACATTTGCTTATCCATTACCCACAATCCTCATGAAGTTGTGGTTAGTTGAATAGACAACTTAGGCCAGCCTAAGTTGGGGGTGTGGTAAAAAGAGAAGGCAAATCAAGAAGTGTAAGAAAGTCCCTCTTACCCATGGTTTTGAGAAACATGGAACCCCTCCATATAAAAAAAAAGAGAAAAGAGAAAGAAAAATAAAAAGAAAGTTGTGGAATAAAGTACAAAAGAAATGAGGTTTCCAAACAATCCATGGGAAATGAATAATAGGATGACTTATGAGCTCTAAAGAAAGTGATGAAGGAAGAGGAAAGGAAGTGTTTTGAGCACCACATTTCATGAGGATGAAAGTCACTGAGCTTAAATGACCATACCTTTGCACTCAGCCCTATTACAAGCCTTGAAATACCTTTGTGATCTTGAGTGAGCTTAAGCAAGTGTTGATTGGAAAATACGGGCAAACCTATGGATGAAATTATGCATTGTGTTCTTTGTGAGTGTGAGTGTTGCATTTGATTCTGAAGCTTTAAATTGCAAACCATTGTGTGTGAATATGGAATCATTCCTTGTGTGAGGGCATTTGAACACTTTGGTTGAGCTTGAACTTGCATTTGAAGTAAATATTGTGAGCATGAGATTCTTTGTTATTGGTGAGTCACAACTTGAATCTTTGAGTGCACATTTTATCTTTGCGTAAGTAAATTGAGTTGTGTTGTGTGCATTCATGATTGAGTCTTGTGTAGCACTGTTCGAGACACCCTTAATGAATGGCTGAACTTGAGTTTGCTTGAGGACAAGCAAAAGTTTAAGTTGGGGGTGTTGATGAGTCCACAAATTGGACTCATTTAGGGCTATATTTTGATATAATTAATGTCCTCAAATGCATACTTTGTCTCAATATCTGATGAAAACCTTTAAGTTTCAGGTATTTGAAGTTGGAGGGAAAGCATGGACACTACTTAGCAAAAAGGAGCAAAGGTAGCTAAAAGAATGAAGAAATGAAGATCTGAGAATCGCCGAACCCATTCGGTGAATCTCCAAAAGGTCTTATCCTCGCCTTTTGTTCCAGTGTGCTGAGCCCTAGAAGAAAAGATTAAATCGGCGATGAAAAAGAGCAGTTGGTAGGTCGCCGAGCAGTTTTGTAAAGCAGTACTATGTCACCCAATGATCCAAAACACGACGACGCTGAAGGATAGAGCAAGACGGCGATTAAACCTACCAAAGGGCGGATCGCCGAGTTGATCAGCGATCCTGACTAACGATGCCGAATGCTCCACTGCAGCACAAATTTTTGAAATCTATAAATACTTATTAAAAGTTGTAGCTTAAAAGGAGATTTCGAATATCAAATTTTTAACATAGAATTTTGAGTTCTAAGTTTGGAGAGGATTTTGAAGAACTTGAAGATTCAAAAGGTTTCAACTCCAAGAATTTGGACTTGGGTCTTGTGGATTCTTCATTCTTTTCTTGTTTTGAGACTTAAATCTTCATACCCATTTGAATGCAAACTCATAGTGGTATAAATTTCTATCTCTTTTAAATGTCTAGCTAAAACCCCAATTCTTGGGGTGTGGTTTTGTGAATATGGGTTAGATTATCTGTTGGGTCTTACTTGTTGATGATTTATTTGTTGTTTAGATGTGATTTCATTTAGTAGTTGTGGGGGAACTTAATGAAATTGTAGTTGCAAATACGATTTCACCTTTATGTTTTCGGCTTGCTCGAGAGAGGTCGTAAAACCAAGATTACTAAATTGATGGCCGGTGGGATTGGGTCGAAATGAGGTTCAACTAGAGAGAGTGAACCCTAGTCCTTCTCCCACACACTCGAGAGATTGAGTGAGCTAAGGCGGAGGCTGTTCTTCATGTGGCAACTCGGTGTTCGAGAGAAATCGAGTTGATTCGGGGTAAGTTGCTTGAGAGAGAATTTACCCCCACTATAGTCTAGCCTAGTCACAAATATTCAACGGATTTATTATCAAAAGCATGTACCCAATAGTTTAGTTTATCCCATATTCCTATCACATCCCAAGAATCCCATGTCACGACCCGGGAGCACCCCCAAGTCGTAACAAGGCGTACTCGACCCCGAAGGGGTCTTATACAAGCCACATAGTCATTCATTGCATTCAATAATGATAATAGTGCGGAATTAAAAACTTATTTACATCCACACATTTAAACTTCATTAAAACAACTTTAAAAACACGGCGGAAGTCCAAGTCTCACATGGCCATCTTAGACACAATCACAAAACATAAGTAGGGACACGGCCCTTTACAATCAAAAGAAGTGTATTACAAGAAACTTATCATAAAATTAGAATAGAAAAGTCTTGTCCTCGACATATGAGGACATACCACAAGATCTTGGAAGAACTTCAAGTTCCAAGCTTACTATAGTACCCGCTCACTTTCCGGAACCTACACTAGTAGAAAATAGAGAAATATGGAATTAGCACAATTAAGTACTAAGTATGATGACCATGCAAAACATGCTAAAAAAAAAGGACATTTTGGCTAGAAACCATGCATTATGCCATTTTTTGAAGTATCATGAATAGTTGCATAAAAGACATACAAGACAAGCATAAACATCAAGTAAGTCATAATACCACCTTTAAACAATATCAACATGAAAACCTTTACCTTGGACCTTCACCTCAAGCCACCCTTATGCTATACCTCGTGCAATGTATGGATGGCGCCCCATACCACCATCCATACTAAGGCACCACATTTAGGTCACTTAAAGTAACTTATCATTCCTTTCTTTCACCTTTGCACAATATTCATACATAAGAGGTATATCATTAATTAAGACATGACAAGGAAAATAACTCATAATATAACCCAAGTATAGCATGCATCTCATATTAAGCATTTGAGAGCCAACATTCTTTAATAACCTCATTTAGGCCACAATTGTGTCACATACATTAGGATTTAGAGAAACTCACTATGACCCTCTCCAAGCCTACTCGTGCAATGTATAGGTAGCATCCCATACTACTACCTACACTTTGTAGAGCCTATCAAGAAACCATAATGAAATCTCTCATGATGGGAAGTAAGCATTTAACCGACATAGACCATGAGCTTGTCATGGAATCCGGTGTCATAAGTCCCCACACCAGCGGGTGGTCTACACTAGCCTAAGGAAGACCGGTATATATAGCTTAATGGATCCACTAGCTACCTATGCGGGCACATAGTTTATGGGATAAGGTAGACGATCATTGAAACTCATGCCTAACCATTGGGGAGTTTTCATCTAACCAAATCCACTCGGTGCTTAGCCTACATTCCCATAGAATAGTTCGTTACCTTGGCATTATCACATATGAGAGGTGCCATTGTGCTACCAACTCCAAATTACATTCATTAACACGTGAAAGGGTGCTTTAAGCCTACCGTTTCAAGGTTCATTTAGGAAAGCTCATTAACTCCTCTTGAAAGGGTGCCATGGGCCTACCGGTTCAAGTCTCATCATTAACCTTCATGGAAAGGTGCCATAGGCCTACCGACTCCAAGGTTCATTACTATCATTAATGGAAAGGTGCGATAAGCCTACCGATTCCAAGGTTCATTATTATCATGAGTGGAAGGGTGCTACTAGCCTACCGCTCCGAGGATTCAACAACCAACAATATAATTATTTAAACAAGAAAAGGATGCACAAGCTCTACCAATTCGAGATATGCACTACATTGGAAAATCCTTCATATTCCATCATCAATATCCATGAGTGTCAAATTGAGAAAAAGCCTTTCAATAATAATGCATTTACGTCCATAACATGATCACATTAGCTCCATTTAATGTCCATTCATAAAATGTCATGTAACACTTAAATTTCTCATATTATGCCTTCAAGGCCATGGTCACAATGTATAAAATAAGTAAACACCTCCACCTTTCAAGTGGATCATCATCAAGAACAATTCTACTAATAATATGAGCTTAAGTCAACTTACCATCCTCCAAAGCCATAATTACCATTACTCAATTCCCAACAATTCTATCACCACAAGGCGATTCACCCATAACTTGCCCATAAGGCCACAATCCTCAATTCATCCATATACCAACAATTCATCATAAATAGGTATATAAAACCATATAAATCAACAATACAATCCAATCTAAACACAATTTCATCAACATTAAATCATAGGCATTAAACCCACTTCATAAGCAAATTCTAGGCTTCTAATGAAAACATGGGTTCTTGAAGAAGTTTTATTTAAAATCATCTTAAAATCATAAATAGAACTTCAATTCACCAATATAATGACTTTGAAAACATTTTACCCATGAACCCATACCTAGAATAGAAAATAGAAATTTTGTTCTTTGAAGACTTTTGAAACCCGTTTTTTTTTTTGTCTCCTTGAAGGAAAGATAATCAAGGATCAAGGGTCACCATACCTTTGTTAAGATTCCCCAAGAAAATTGATGAAGACACCACCTTCAAACCAAGCCCTAGCTCCAAGTTCTTGACCTTCTTAAATGGAGGATTGTAGAGAGGGAAAAGTTTGAGAGTGATCCAGTGGGATTACTCAAAAGCTGGTCAACTGGGCAGTCCACTAGACTAACTCGCTAGCCTAGTCCCTTGCTTGCACCCTAGGATGCTACCTAGCTCCATTTAAGTTCTAAAACAGCATAAACATCAACCTAAGCTCCCACTAACCCAAACGTCAAGGCTCAAGTTCATTCTATCATTTTCCGAGTCGTTACATCCCATCTCCTTGATAAGTACTCTTTGCATTTTTGCTTTTTTCGCTTACTTGTTACAAACCCCTATTGATAATTGATGCTTGCGTCACCCCTTAGATTTAACATGTTTATATTCGATTATGATTTTATCTATGACTAATTATAACTAAATTTTATTTTTCTATTAATTCTCGAAACCACTCCTTTGGGACTCGACCCTAACCCTTGGTTGGGTTACTTTACTATTGTACGATTGTAGACACTTGCATTGGAAGTTGTATCTTGATTACGCAAACATCAATCATTCCAAAAGAGCTTATGGTTTTGTAGAGAGAAATTTAAGAGGAGAAAAGAAGAACGATCAAGATTCTTGCGAAGCTTTAAGGATTTCCGCCAAGAATTTGATTCTTTCAAGGTATGTAAGTTTTAATAGTATTGGGTTTGTTCACCCACACGCCAATCATGAATTTCTCTTATGAATTTCATCCATATTATTGAGTGTATTGAGTTTCTTGAAGTTTGTGCTTCGTTCTTTAATATGAGTTTTCGTTGAGTTTTGATATGAGGATCTTCTGTTTGAGTATTGTTCTTGAGTGGATTTCTTTGTAATTATGTTGGGTCTAAGAATCCAAAAGAGTTTAAGGGAAATCGTTTGACTCTAGGGGAGCTAGACATGAAATTGAAGCAAGAAAATTCGTCAAAACCTGGGTATAGGGGTGGGGCGCCGCGCCACTCAGTGCACCCTAAATCACTTCAAGTAGTTTGGTACCTGGCGCACCGCGCCACTTTGTGCTCCCCAAACCACGTTCAGTAGTTTAGAGGTTGCCACCCCACACCACTTAGTGTGCCAGGGTTGCTAGGTCCCTACCTTTCCTTCCTTCTTTCCGCGTGTATTTCCTTGAATCGTATGTATGTTCTCTGCTTCATATCCACACTTTAAACCTCCATTAATCCTTGAGAGATCATGCATATCCAAGTTATAACTCTTGAATTCATAATTCAAATTCACGATAAAGTGAAGAGTAAAGTTCGAGGAATTTCTTTCGAGTCATATTGAGAAGTCTATACAAACCTTTAAAACATTTTTTAAGACTTGTGTACTTGAGTATGAAGATAAGGAGAGTAGAATTCATGTTTTTAAAATGAATACAAGGGAACTAAGTATTCCCAAGAGTAAATATTTTAACATTTAAAATGAGAGGAAACTTCGATTTCCAAATGAGTTCATGAGGAGTTTAGAGCACTATCTCGTTTATGAGAACCTTTTGAGTAATAATCTCAAATTTTGAGGATAATAAAATGTTTTTAAAAATATGAGAATGATTTATATTATTGGGAGTAGTATTGAGCACCGAAATAGGGATGAGTTCAGACAACTCAAAGTCCTCCTAAACCATGTATGCCAACATGGGTAAAAAGGGTCATACTATTTAGATGATTCCTTATTGCTTTTAAAGCATAGCTTAGTGGATCCTCTTAGTTGAGGATATCTTATACTTCGGCAAGGTATAGGACAGTTCTGATAGTGTGGGTGAGACACTGTATCATCACATAGCTCATAGTGATGATTGTCGGTTAGAGAATTGTAATTTATTATTTAAAATAATTAATAATTAATTAAGTTATATTTTAAAAAAAAATGCTATCACCCATAGATGTTTTAAATAATTAATTTTCTTTAAATTTTTTTTATCATATTTTAATCAGCTACAACAATTCAAATACACTGTTATCCAAGCTATTATTATTATTATGATTATTATTATTATTATTATTATTATTTTTAACAATTTGCACATTTATTTTTAAAACCAATTTTCATGGAAAGTAACTAATATGCAATTCAAATTCATTGTCATCAGAATTATAATTTGCCTTTTATTTTAAAATTGTATTTTAAAATAGGAAATTTCAAAATTCAAATTTTAAAAAAATTGTGGACATTAGCAATGAATTCAATTCAAATGCATTGTTATCCAAATTTAATTTTAAATTATATTTTATTTTTAAAATTGTTGAATTTTTGTGGTGCTATCACTTTTTACTTCTCTTATTATATATAGATATATTATTATTATTATTATTATTATTATTATTATTATTTAACAATTTGCATTTTTATTTTTAAATTGTATTTCAAAATAGGAAATTTTAAAATTCAAATTAAAACCATTTTTTGTGGAAACTAACTAATATGCAATTCAAAGTCATTGTTATCAGAATTATAATTTTCATTTTATTTTTAAATTGTATTTTAAAATAGGAAATTTAAAAATTCAAATTTAAAAAAAAAGATCGTGCAAAACTAACAATGAATTCAATTCAAATGCATAGTTATCAGAATTTAATTTTAAATTATATTTTATTTTTAAAATTGTTGAATTTTTGTGGTGCTGACATGTGTCACTATTTACTTCTCCTATTATATATATAGATAGACTACTACATCACACTCCACATGAACAAAATATTTCACCTTGACAAAAATTAAATAAATTATTAGTACAGTTAAAGTTAAATATTAAAGTATTACTATCCCCCATCCCCCACCACCCCAAAATATTTTTTTTTTCTCAACTCACTCCATCTCTTCCTCTCACTTTACTCCTCCTAACCCAATTTTTTAGTCTTTTTAAAAGGTATTCTTTTATAAAAAAAAATTAAGAAAATATTTTGTCACGACCTAGACCATCGTAATTGGCACCCATACTAACCCTCCGGTGGGAGAACAATTAATACAACCCAACTAACCATAAAACTACACATTTAAAGATACAGAAGCAAGTTTAAATGTAGAAATAGAGTAGAGTTCCCATAAACTCCAAAAGTTTAACAAACGATTGAGGAATTAATGCCTAAACCTGAAAGTTAATGTACCAAAACATCTACGAACGATAAGTCTAAGAAAATGGGTGCAACCCCAACTAAACACAAGGAATCTAAAGAACTAGTCTATGTCCGAAGATGTGGATATAAACAAAAAGAGAACTCATGGCAGCCTGGAAGAATTGGCTCACCCTTGAATTCGGTTGATCACTGATCTCCTAGATGAGGTCTGTCAGTACCTGCTTGAAGATGTCCTGTACTCAACAAAGAAAGAACAAGTGCAGTATCAGTACACAACCACAGTGTACTGGTAGGATCACACGGCTATTCCAATAAGTGAAACATATACAAGTAACCACAACATTATAAATCAGGCATATACCGAACATATACAATATCAGTCATCATTTCAGAATAAATGTACAATTCCACATTCTTAATAATACACGTATATGCCAAGTGAATGGTTCTCTCATGGAACCCATGCCCATACTGTTAGTGTGTCGGATCGTGACACCCCTTCTAAGTAAGTGTGTCGATCGTGAGACCTGTTCCAATATGTATGTCGATACTAGACATCTAGATCCCAGTTAGTGTGTCGAAACGTGACACCCGTTCCATTCAACAAGCCACAATCACATTTACAATGTACATTCTCATAATCATACAAGCAAGTGTTGATTCATGGCATACAATCATTCATTCATACTCATTTACGATTAGTGATCAGTAGTGCAACAAACAAGAAATCACAACTATCACCTACCTCGAACAAAGCTTGAACCCTCCTAAGAAACTTGATTCTTCCCTTTTCGAATTCTTTCCACTTGTTCTTGATCTACAAACAATCAATTGAATGCGACGATCAATAATAAGTCTAATAGTATCAACCCTAGTCCAAACTCATGATCCCAATACCCAAATTATGGCTTTTTCCACCATATTTCCCAAATCAATAACCTCCCTCAACAATTATTACCCAAGAAACTAGGTTCAACGGATCGAAAAATGGTTTAGTGGAGTAAAATCCTTACCTTTGGTGCTAGAAGAGGTGAAAAACCTTAAAAAAAAATATCCTTGTGGCATTCCTTAGCTCTCTAGATCGAATGTTGCAAAATAATAACATTTTTGGGGTTTATTTCCAACTTATGTCGCGACTGTCCCACCACAGTGGACCTCATCCTGCTACAACGGCCCTGCCCAGGCCGGAGTAATCATGCCTTGGCGGTTTGCACGGAGACATGGAGCTAAATTAGGAGTTCCAAACCCCAATTTCACAACACACCTTCATCCCATGACACTTAGAAAATACCCGTTCACTCTAAGATCAGTTTCAGGAGTTCTACTGCCTGAATCAATTCCGTAACGTCTTAGCTATCTACTCATGTGATCAAATTAATAATTAGATCTCCCATTTGTTACCAAATATCCCTAGACCTCACTAACTCTGATTTCGTCCAAATCTGGACTAGGTTGGGAAATTTCAAGTTACTATTAAAAAGTTTTCGGTCCAAAATTTTTCCCCATTGACTTTTCTATAACTATGGGAACATGTCGTTACAATAGATATCAATTTACCCATCACTTGTCCCCAAGTGACAAACTAGGAAAAACAGGCTAAAGCAAGAGTGGAGTAGTACCTGAATCGTTGAATAACTGGGGATACTTGTTTAGCATGTCCTTCTCGGTCTCCTAAGTGGCTTCCTCAACCGAACGATGCTTCCATTGAACTTTCGCAGACTTAATCTCTTTGGTCCTCAACTTTCGGACATTACGATCAAGTATTGCAATTGGTTTCTTCTCATACCGAAGGTCTTTGTCTAACACAACTGAGTCCTATTTTATGATGTAATCCACATCACCATGATATCTCTTCAACATGGACACATGAAATACCGGTGAACTCCCAATAAGTTAGGAGGTAAAGCCAATTTATAAGACACTGGCCCTACACAATCAAGAATTTCAAATGGTCCAATGTATCTAGGACTAAGCTTGCCTTTTTTGCCGAATCTCATCACCTCTTTCATGGATGATACCTAAAGAAGAACGTTCTCACCAATTTGAAATGCCATGTCCCTACCTTATGATCCGTATACTTTTTCTGTTGACTTTGGGCTGCTAAGATCTTAACTTGCATGCTTCTTATCTTCCCTTGAGTATCCTTCACCAAGTCAATCCCCAAAGGTTTCACATCTTCAGCCTCAAACCATCCTATAGGTGATCTACATCTTCTCCTATACATCGCTTCAAATGGTTCCATATCAATGCTAGAGTGGTAACTGGTATTGTAGGAGAACTCACACAACGGTAGGAATTTATCCCAACGACCTCTAAAGTCAATCACGCATGCCCTCAACATGTTCTCTAACACTTGGATAGTCCTCTCCGACTGCCCATCCATCTGCAGATGGAAGGTTGTGCTAAAGGTGAGTTGAGTGCCCAATTTTTCATGCAATTTTCCCCAAATTTGGATGTGAACTGCATCCATAGTTTGAGATGATAGAAAGGGGCACCTGTTGCAGCCTTACTATCTTTTTTACATACAACTTAGCCAATTGTTGAGCATTATAGTCTGTTCTGACTGGAATAAAATGGGTTGACCTAGTTAATCTATGAACAACTACCAAATAGAATCGTACTTTTCCAATTTCTTGGGAAGACCAACCACGAAATCCATAGCTATCCTTTCTCACTTCCATTCCGGAATTGACATTCTCTAAAGCAAACTTGTAGACCTTTGCTATTCATATTTTACTTGTTGGAAATTTTGACACTTAGCCAGAAACACCGCTATATCTTTCTTCATGTCAGGCCACCAATAAAGTCACTTCAAATCTCGGTACATCTTAATCACGCCCAGATGAATAGAATACCTTGAACTATGGAATTTTGTCAATAAACTCTGAATCAAGTCGCCCACTCAAGGAACACAAATCCTTTCTTTAAAACTGAGCACCTCCTCAGCACCCCCTTGCATCAAGAACCATATCTTGTGCCTTACCAATCACCGTCTTCTTTATAAGCTCATTCAAATTCTTATCCTCAAACTGTTTGGCCTTGATAACTTGGCCCTAACCTTAATGCTAGCTATCACCCAACTTTTTTCTGAGATGCCCAACTACATGAAAGTTAGATTCCAAGATTTGGATTTCCTTAGCCAAAGGTCGCTTAGATACACTCAAGCAAGCTAAACTATCCATACTCACCACCTTTTGACTTAGTGCGTCTGCCACTACATTAGCCTTGTCCGGATGATACTGTATTGTCACATCATAATCCTTGAGTCACTCCATCCACCTTCGTTGTCTCAAATTCAGATCCTTTTGAGTGAATACATGTTGTAGACTGTGATGAACAGTAAACACCTTACACTTGACACCATAGAGGTAATGCCGTCAGAACTTAAGAGCAAACACTACCGCTACCAACTCTAAATCATGTGTTGGATAATTCCTCTCATGTACCTTCAACTACACCGATGCATTAGCGATGACATTCTTATTCTGCATTAATACAACACCCAAACCCGAATGTGAAAAATCACAATAAACAGTAAAATATTTACCTTCCACCGGTAGTGCTAGAATAGGTGTTATGGTCAACAGAGTCTTGAACTTTTGAAAGCTCTCCTCACATTTTCAGTCCATTCAAATGGTATCTCCTTTTTGGTCAAATTTGTCAGATGTGTGGCAATAGAAGTAAAGTTTTTCACAAACCGACGATAGTAGCTAGTGAGCCCCACAAAACTCCTAACTTTAGTCACAGAGCTAGGCCGAACCCAATTCTTAACCGCCTCAATCTTTTGGGGATCTACCATTACCCCTTCTTTTGAAACTATAGGCCCCAAAAAGGCTATCGAAGTCAATCAAAATTCACACTTAGGAAACTTCGCATACAACTTTTGTTTTCCAAGAACACCCAGAAAATTACGAAGATGCACTACAAGAAAATGGTGAATTACATAGAGATTTTTCCTAGGGATTAGTATGAAAAATTGCAAGAAAATAATTTTCTAGTGGATTTTCATATTAATCCCCTAAAAAATCCCCATGTAATTCACACTTTTCTTGTAGTGATGGTTGGCATGCTCTTCCTCACATTTCGAATAAACAAAAATATCATCAATAAATACTATCACAAACGAATCAAGAAAGGGCTTGAACATATCATTCATCAAACTCATGAAAGTTGCAGGCGCATTTGTCAACCCAAACGATATAACTAGAAACTCATAGTGCCCATAGCGGATCCTAAATGCCATTTTTGGTATATCCTCAAACCTAATCTATAATTGATGGTAACTAAACCTTAAATCAATCTTAGAGAAAATGGATGCACCTTGAAATTGGTCAAAGTGATCATCTATCGGTGGTAATGGATGCTTGTTTTGAATGGTGACCCTATTCAATTGGCGATAGTCTATGCACATTCTCATACTACCATTTTTTTTCTTAACAAACAAGACAGGAGCACTCCATGGGAAAACACTAGGACTAATGAATCCTTTATCAATAAGCTCTTAGATTTGAGCCTTAAGCTCTCTTAATTCTATCGGAGCCATGCGATACGGAGGGATGGAAATGGTACAAGTACCATGTTCTAAAATAATGCAAAAATTTATATCTCTATCTGGAGGCATACCAGGCAAATCAGTAGGAAACACTTCTCTAAATTCTAACACCATATGAATAGACTCAAGAGGGAGACTCAACCTCAACATCCTGAATATAAGCCAAATAAGCTAAACAACCGTACCCTACCAGTTTCCTAGTCCGAATGGAGGATATGATCTTAGCTGACTTAGACTTGTACACCCATTCCCACTCTAACTTTTTCCTACTCGGAATCTCTAGAGTCATAGACGTAGTGTTACAGGTTAACATAGCATAATAGGAGGACAACCAAGTCATGCCTAAGATTATATCAAAGTCAGTCATATCCAAAATAACCAAATTTGCCCAAGTTTGAAAACCCATAAACAAGATAGGACAAGCATGATAGACATGGGTGACTATGATAGACTCTCCAACGGCGGTAGAAACATGGATGAGAGCATCAAGTATATCACAAATCATATCACATTCGAAGGCAAATCGCATGGATGCATAAGAATAAGTAGAACCTGGATCAAATAACACATTAGTCATCCGATCACATACAAGAATAGTATATGTGATCACTAATCAGAAGACTTTGCCTCGTTCTTGCCCGAAAAGGTGTAACACTGAGCCCTGTCATCTTGACGGGTGACTTCCTTGCCTGGCTACGTTGTACATCTGCCTCCATTACCATTTCCCCTACTTCTGAGGCCTCGCTAATTTCCTCCTCGCCTATCTTGTGGATGACTTCGACCATTATTACCATTTCCCACGAGTACCACTGCTCTAGTCTACTGCTGCACGGAATCTAACATGTGCGGATAGGGACAATCTCTTCTCATATGTCCAGGTTTTCCACAGTTATAACAAGTGCAATCAAAAGATGGCCTACTTCACACCGAAAGTGCAACTCCCTGGCTATCCTGAATCAAATTTTGAGGTGGAGTTCCCAAGTAATTACATGTAGAAACGGGCATAGCGGACTGAATTGGTTGGGCTGCAAGTTTTGGCCTACCTGAACATTTAGAGTAGGAACCCTGAAAGTTACATGTGCTCTTAGATTTCTTAGCCAATTCCTTAACTGACCATCTCGCCTCACCACCTCCACTTTCTTCACAAAATATGTTACCTCATTAAAACTTTTTCCTGCAAAAGTCAGTGTCATGTAACTCAAAATTCAGTCCCTTAACAAATAGACAGATCCTCTCTTACTCAATAGGCACCAATTGCATCAAATATCTCAACAAGGCATGTAACTTAGCCTCATATGCAGCCACAGACATACCACCTTGCTCCAAAGCCATGAACTCATCCTTCTTTTGATCTCTCAAAGTTTGGGACACATACTTTTCCAAGAAAAGAGCATGAAACTGGGTCTAAGTGAGTGGTGGTAAAGCTGAAGATATATATTCCACACAAGCTCTCCACCACTACTTAGCCTCACCCTGAACTTAAAAAGTTACAAACTCTATTCCATGCTGATGGACAATTCCCAACTTATGAAGCCTCTCATAACAATCTAAGATGAACTCATAGGCATCCTCACTCTCAAAACCATGGAACATAGGTTGTTTCAATTTCAAGAACTTATTCAACATCTCATGCTCATTACCAGTCATTACGGGACCCAACAAAGGATGAAAGACACTACAAGAAAAATCCTTATTTAAGACCAATATTTAGGGACGAGCTAATAATTTTCTCTCTAAAAGTATATCTATTGGGATGAGATTATATTCTAGTCCTTATTTGTATAGTCTATTGCGAAGGAATTAAATTTGGTTCGGAAAGTATTTATAACTAGTCCCAAATGTTAATTGATGGTCTTTGACCGGGAGATATTTCCCCCCAAACTTAATACTAAATTAATAAAGTAGAAAAATTATTTTAACAAAAATATAGGCACCAAATTTTTTATGTTGAAAGTGAAAAATAAAGAAAAGCAGTGTTTTGTCTTCTCAAAAATATAGCGCAGCTGGTCGCAAAGTTACCCTAGCTAGTTCTCTCTCCAGTCGAAATTCTCTACCCTAATCTCAACATTGACACTTTATTTTTATCGCAGCTCTACCCTAAAATAAAAGCAAGTACCATTGTTTCTCTATTGAAGGTAAAATTTCATCGCAGCAACAGACATACAGGTTGGTTCTTCTTCCCATTGAGTTGCTCTATTTTTCCAGAAGTTTGTTTGATAACGTTTTTTCTTGTTGTATTGAAGTTGCTCTTCTTGTTTCTCATCTTTTCAAGGTTATTGATTTCTTAATCTTATCTTTTTTTTTGTACAATCAGTGAAAACATTATTGGGTTGAAATTTCTAATAGATAATATGATTTTCTGATTTCATAATTTAGTTTTGTATAATCAATGTTTCGATGCTTTGCGAGCCAATTAAGGACTTGTTCTGTTATTCCTATTGAAACTTTTATTTACATTTGTAAAGGTTTCAAATAAATTTTTATTCTTGTTTTTTTTATGAGGAACAAAAGATGTTATAACGTTAAACTTGAAAGTGACAATATAGATGTTGATAATTCTGATGGAAAGTTAGGTAGAGTGAAAGCTCCGAGATAGGAAAAAATACTTGCTTCAAAGTAGTGACATATAAAATAAAAAAGACTATGATTATGAGTTACCAATTGTCTTTAAAATTTTTGCATAGCTCGAGTACAAATTTCCCTTCCTTGTACTTCTGCGATGGCTTAACAACTTGTTCATACTTCCAGCGCAATACCTCGCCCAATCCATACAGTATATGTCAGAAATTTTGCATAGCTTGAGTACGAATTTCCCTTCCTTGTACTTCTGCAATGGCTCAACAGCTTGTTCATACTTCCAGCCCAATACCTCATTGCAATCCGCACAATATATGTCATCAATTGTTCAAAGCTATATTTCAATTCAAGAATTTTTCTTTCTGCCTCTAATCGAGCAGTACGCTCCTCCTCCAACTGCTTTTTCAGGACTATGCATGGTATTATATTGTTTATCTTAGATTCAACCATTTTAGTTATTCGCCTGTGTTGCTCCTTGAGAAAACCTCTGCAGTTGTTCCTTCAACTCATCAGCTACCCCTTGCTTTAAATCTCCGAGCAAAGAGCTAACCTCCAATGAGTCATTACAAAGCTTCCTCTTGTTTACTTTCTCAAATAATTCACTCGTATACAATTTCCACCAGTCATTTGTACAACAATATTC
The DNA here is from genome assembly GCA_029007595.1 of Solanum commersonii. Classification (NCBI taxonomy): domain Eukaryota; kingdom Viridiplantae; phylum Streptophyta; class Magnoliopsida; order Solanales; family Solanaceae; genus Solanum; species Solanum commersonii. The sequence goes on from JAJTWQ010000326.1 coordinate 23,537, forward strand.
ACATGGAAAAGAAGTTCCCTCAAATTTTCAGCTTTCTTTGCTGGATCTTAAGTTTTATTGTTGAAAAACACTTATTTATACCCACACATCTTAAGAACTTCCTTTAAATCCTTAGGGCAGGAACAATCTAAGTGATCATTCAAAGAATCATTATCTTCAAGATTATCCCCTCCAATGTAGACCACAATCATGTAATCACTAACTTTAGTCCCAAAGAGCTTCTTAAAGTACTGGATAGAAGCCTGTTCTTCTTTTGAAAATCTAGATCATACAGACAAAACAAAAAGAACAACATGGACACCATCATCGGCCAAATCAATTCATTTACCAATTTTATTTACAACTAATCCAGATTCAACATTGAAATCAAATCTAGGGTTATCGATCACATCAAGAATCTGCCCATCTTCTTATCGAGTCCTCTGAATCTCACAAGTTCTTGTAACACCACCAAAGCTAGACCTCAACTGGAATGCATTTCTACCAAGAATGTTATTATTTGTGGCACTTTTTCCTTCACCTATACACCCAATCATAAGTACTGTCTAAGCTTCATTTGCAATAAACTCCCAATCATCACTGACTGAACTTCCTCCAATCTTATCTTATCGGATCAAATTACCTTAAGCAACAGGTAACCTAGAGAGAGTGGGGCTCTTGTTATTCCTACTATTCATGTTCAAATTTATATAAATGTACTATTTATCTTTAGCTACTGTGATTTACTTAATAAATTAAAGTGTTTTGGAGTTTGGACATACAAACGTTGTAGTAATATAAATAGTTATATATTCTTCTACTCAAAGGAAAAAGTAATATTGTTTAATCAGATTATTATATCGGTGTATGTTCATTATCATTAGTGATTTCTATTTTTGTTAGTTCTATCTTTATGCATTACTTTGAGACTACAAGTTACTTATTTTGAAATATAAAATGATGCTAGTAGGTCGTCTTGAATTATTAAACAAAACCACAATGACCGCCTAATGATATTTTTACATATAGTAATTACCTGTAGTTTCCAGAAACCTCCCTGAAGTGATTATCTGTTAGATTATTAGTATCCAAGTTTCCAACAAATTAGTCGTATTAGGCTCATGCTCATTTTGCGTTCCAGTACATTGATATAAAGCGTGCATCTATCCACCAACATTCTTCTTGTTAGCTTTAGGACAAATGCACATGAGCCTAGTGGAGCAAATCTTTCCATTCATCTTAGTCATAGCATGTAACTTCTCGCTCTCATCCCATAATCTAATAAATGTGTAGCTCTTTCTGTTTCTTGTTACAACCATAGCACTTTGAGAAATCAGAGTGTTTGTATATAAGGAAATATATAGCAGGGCACATGAATCCTGATACGTGTTAAGAACATATGAAAAGTTATGATCTTAAACCAACTACCAACAAGATTTTTTTAATCACAATTGACTATTTTGTGTAAGTACTTACTTTAATCTTTGGTAGGCTAAAAGGAATCATGTATACATGTTTCAAGAACTAGCATCTTAATTATAAGTTAGTATATAATTATTTATTTTTCATTGTGCCATTTGATTGTATAATTTTTTTATCAACAGATTGTGTTTCATTCATCTTTGGAACCCAAAAAAGTTACAAGTGGTTTGAGGGAGCTATATAATAAGCTTCCACATAAGAGAATTGATACTCCATATATCTTATCTAATGTTAAGACATGTTAAATGCAACATGAAGAATAATATCTATACAAATTACATATTCCTCCAAAAATTTAAAATATTAGTATTGAGGATAAAAATTCAGCCTAGCAGGTCTTCTTCTTTGTGTTCTTACCGAGGGAACTTTCCATCTATCCATATTCAAAAGTCCCTTGATTACTTTTGGGAGTATGTTGAAGTTAGTGTAAATGTGAACTTTGTTTCAATTATGTTCTAAAAAATACAATCTATCATCCACTTTGTTAGTTTCATGGTGAATCTGATTTTAACAAGTTTTGTAGATCTTATTATTTTTCTTATTCTTTATATTTTTTTAAAAAAATTGTGTGTAATTTTCAAGGTTATGGATCCTAGCAAGCAATGGATGCAACTTGTTGACAATTGGCTCGATGAAACCTACTTAGTTTGTGTGCAAAAGTTTTTGAATTATGCGCTTCGAAAAACATGAGAGGAATATGAAATACGATGTCCATGTGTCAAATGTTGCAATACAACTTTAGGGACTCGTTGAATAGTTGAGACACATTTGATTGTATATGGAATAATTCAGAATTATACTTTTTGGTATCACCATGGTGAACGTTTGGGTGAGCCATTGTCAGAATTTGAATATTGAGATGAATTCTTAGTTGTAATTCATGGACACACTTGCTTATATGGTTTATCCTTGGCTGCTCGTTTTTTACAAGTGCTTCATTTGGGTAGGTATTTTCAATTTTTCCCTCAGAGATGTTAGAAACATAGCTATTTTCAGCTTGGTACCACTATAATTTAGTTGATTATTGCTGTTTTCTGCCTCAGTATGTCCATTAGGTTGCCACTCATTTTCTGACTCAAGAGTTTGTTGTTTTTCTATTTCCTCTTCCTTATTGTGGTCATGTTTGTTTTGTCTTTGCTTCTTTCTCTCTTTTTTTTATGCTAGAGATAGCCGGTTTGAACATGACCTGAGAGTAATCTTATTTCAAAGCTTAATTCCCTGTGCAAGTGTTACTGAAAGTAAACTGTTATAGTGTTACTGAGAGTAATCTATTAGTTGAAAATCTCCCAACCATGGTCTAGTTATCATGAACTGTGTCATTCCCCTGTTGGCACAAACTTCCCCCTCAATTTTTTTTATGTTTCCCACGTCAACTTCATCAAAAAACTAAAACATCCTAATATTGTTCGATTACAGTCTACATCTTCATATTTCCGGGCAAGTTTAGCATGTTCCAACAAACTGTAAAAGGTAGTGAACCATGCCTAAGAGTAGTTTGCCTAGTTTGTATCGCCAGAGTAGCAGGGTAATCGACGGAAAAACTAGGGTTAACATTAACCATGCCTATATCCTTTTCTTGTAAAACATTGAGCATGTTATACTTATTAGTGGTAGAGACATCAGCGTTGAGAGAGTTTTTGTATTGAAAAGGCCGCTTAACATGAATATCATTTTTGGACCTTGAAAGATTTTCAGTTGTGGAATTATCAGGGTCCTCTGTGGAGTGACTAGCCTTAGAGTTGAGATATAGGGAAGGTTTTTTGGATATAAAAGATAAATTTTGAGAGCTTAAAAACATACCTGAAGCAGCATAAAAAATATTAACGTTTATACTTGGCTTGTTTGGTTCACTGATTCCTTTGTTTTGAGATGATACTTACCGTTCTTTCCTTGGAAAGTTAACTGTATGCCATTGATTAGATGTTTGTTGAGGCCCTTGTTGTTCTATCGATTTTCCTTTGTCGTTTGTTAGCAGATTATTGAATTTTCTTTCTTTTGGGTTGCTTTCCTCTGTCAAATTATCTCTTAAGGATTTGGTGTCTTGTTGTAAAATGGCTCGGTGTGGACATAATTGACCCGTATGCCCTAGTTTCCCATAATTCTTACATAGAAAGCCTTCTTTATCGTAAACAATATCCTGCTTATGATTACCTATTTGGATGGATGTAGTGACGGGCTCTGTTCACCTTCCCCCTCAATTATATTGACAGATTTGTTCTTTTTATCCTTCTCCTCTTTAGCCTCATTGATCCCCCATATATGGTCGAACCTGGCAGGACTCTCACATGAGAAGTAGCACGCGTTGATGGAGCCCTGTACAGTGGCTCCATAGGGCGGAGCGTGTAGTTAACTCTCTAAGAAATGACAGTTGTAGATTAACGTATAGAATACGTACAGAGGAAAAAGTGTAGGAGGGAGAATTTACTAAACCATAGCTACTATTAGTAAAAAAAACTAATAAAACGTAATCAGTTCATTAGTTTCTATTGTCTACCAAATTCCATTTAGTTGTAGTTCTTGAAAATAGATTTTTGATCTTGGTTAATGCATCTCAATGCTTTTCTAATTGATTTTTCTTATTCTCTTGCATCTTTTGTTGATGTTTCTGGAAAACACTTCATGGATAGAAGATTGAAACTTTTAACTTTTTACCAAGCTTTTGTTGATGCGCGAGCTCCTTATTAGTTTAGTACGAATTTGTGTTTTGCAAAACTTGATATTATAGAATAGCTCAGATATTAGCTATGTTTTTTTAAGCAAATATTGAAACTAAAATCATGGGAGTTAGCCAATTGATTGTAATTAATCGTACACTCTTGAACTCTATCTTCTTGTCTCTTCTATATATATTTATATCATCTTTTTGTATAGAAATTTTTAGTAGCAAATAATATTTGTGGATGATTTTTTATTCTAGTGATATCAATTGTTCTAGGACCATTGGTTGTCAATTAGAGACCAATATTATTGCTCGTTCTTAAGGTCAATCTAAGACGAGGAATGTTGCTCGTCTCTACTGATTAATCTAGGACTAGAATAGCTTGATCATCACTAAATCTATTTTAGGACCAGGTCATTGAACGTCGCTAAATTTATTCAAGGACCGGGTCGTTGATCGTCACTAAATTTATTCTAGGACCAAGTTTTTACTCGTCTCTAACTTGTTTCTAGGACTAGGTCATTGCTCGTCGCAAAAGCTATTCTAGGACCAGTTGTTGATCGTCCCTAAAGAAGTTTAACAATTTTTTTCTAAGATATCTAAAAAATATTTGAGACCAAAATTGGGGTCTCTAAAATGACAGAGGCGACCAGATTTCTTTCCCGTCCCAACACCGCTTCACGACCGGATTTTGAAATTCGTCGTTGTTGACCAATAGCGACGAAAGCTACTAGGACGAGTGGCGACCAGCTTTTTCAAGTCCCAAATGCCTAATAGGGACTAAATTTGGACTTTTAGGGATGAGATTTACCTTCCTTAGAGACTATTTTTCTTGTAGTGAGAAAGCATCAGTACCTACAGTCCACCCACCTTGGGGACGGTAATAGAAAAAGGGGGTTGGCGGGACTTTGAGTTGCTTGCACTGCGGGAAGAACTCCAGGACCAACTAATCCTTTCAGGAAACACATAATTTGTTGAGCTAACACTAGGTCTAAGGGGGAATACATGTAGTCTCAGCCTGTACCTCTTCCTTTTGTCCAACATCCTCATCATTCTGAACCTCTACATTCTCCTCTATCTCTTCATGATGCACGGGATGATTCTCATTTATTGGAGCATTCTCAATCGGAACTCCACCCCTAGCGGGCGCTACCCTTCCTCTGCCTCTACCCCTTGCTCTTCCACTACCCCTTGTTCTTCCTCTAACCCTGCCTCGACCACGACCTCTTGCTGCGGACTCCTCAGTGGGCTAATTGACGGGAGCTACATGCCAGACACCATTGAAACGAGTGTTAACCATCCGCGGACAGAACAGTGAAGGAGATTAGATACCAATTGGATCACCAGATACCAATTAGAACCAAGTTATAGCACGAAAGGAGATAAAAGAAACAGGAAGATTTCCTAAAGTCGTATAGCCTCTCGAAGAAAAGTACAGGCGTCTATGTACCGTTCTGCAAGACTCTACTAGACTCGTCTTGGTCAATTGAGATCAACGAACCTAGGGCTCTGATACCAACTTTTTCACAACCCAGACCATCGTGATTGGCAGCCACACTAACCCTCTGGTGGAAGAACCATTACTACAACCCAACTAAGCATAAAACTATGCATTTAAAGATACGAAGGAGGTTTAAATGCAAAAATAAAGTAGAGTTCCCATAAATTCCAAAAGTCTAAGAAACAATTGCAGAATTAATGTCTAGAACCTAAAAGTCAATGTACCAAAACATCTACAAATGATAAGTCTAAGAAAATGGGTGCAACACCAACTAAACACAAGGAATCTAAAGCACTATTCTAAGTCCGAAGATATGGATGTGGACATAAACAAAAAGAGAACCCATGGCAGCCTGGAAGAACTGGCTCACCCTTGAATTTGATTGATCACTGATCTCCTAGATGAGGTTTGTCAGTAGCCACCTGAAGATGACATGTACTCAACAAAGAAAGAGCAAGTGCAGTATCAGTACACAACCACAGTGTACTAGTAGGATAACGCGTCTATTCCAATAAGTGAAACATATACAAGTAACCACAATATTATAAAACATGCATATACCGAACATATACAATATCAGTCATCACTTCAGAATCAATGTACAATTCCACATTTTCAATAATACATGTATATGCCAAGTGAATGGTCCTCTCATGGAACCCATACCCAAACTGTTCGTGTGCCGGATCGTGACACCCCTTCCAAGTTAGTGTGTCGGATCGTGACACATGTTCCAATATGTATGTCGGTACTAGACATCTAGATCCCAGTTAGTGTGTTGGAACGCGATACTCGTTCCATTCAACAAACCACAATCACAATCACAATGTGCACTCTCATAATCATACAAGCAAGTGTTGATTTATGGCATACAATCATTCATTCATACTCATTTACGATTAGAGTGATCAATAGTGCAATATTCACATACATACATGCATTAGAACGAAGAAATTACTAGCATATACCACACAAACATGAAGTCATAACCATCACCTACCTCAAACAAAGCTTGAACCCTCATAAGGAACTTGATTCTTCCCTTTTTGGATTCTTTTTACTTGTTCTTGGTCTACAGACAATCAATTCAATGAGAGGATCAATAATTAAGTCTAATTACCCAGATTACAATCAACATTATTAATCCTAGGACAAACCCATGATCCCAATACCCAAATTAGGGCTTTTTCCACCATAATTCCTAGATCAAAACCCTTTCCCAACAAGTATTACCCAAGAAACTAGGTTCTACATATCGAAAAACAGATTATGGGAGTAAAATCCTTACCTTTGGTGCTAGAAGAGGTGGAAAACCTTCAAGAAATATCCCAGGTGTTTCCTTAGCTCTCAAGATCGAATGTTGCAGAATAATAACGTTTTTGGGGTTTATTTCCAACTTAAGTCGCAACTGTCCTGCCACAGCGGACCTCATCCTACTACAGCGGCCCTGCCCTGGTGAGAATAATCACGCCTTGGCGGCTTGCACGGAGATAAAGAGCTAAATTAAGAGTTTCAAACCCCCATTTCACAACACACCTTCATCCCATGACACTCAGAAAATATCCGTTCACTCTAAGATCAGTTTCGGGAGTTCTACTTGCCCGAATTCAATTCCGTACGATTTTCTTAACGTCTTAGCTATCTACTCATGTAATCAAATTCATAATCAAATATCCCATTTGTTACCACATTTCCCTAGACCTCACTGACTCCGATTTCATCTCATATTGGACTAGGTTGGAAAATTTCAAGTTACTACCCAAAAGTTTTTCGATCCAAAAATTTTCTCTGTAGGCTTTTCTATAATGACGGGAACAGGTCGATACATATTCTTTTATAAATATTTATAAGAAAATTCTTAATTCATCCCCCCCCCCTCCCCTCCAATCCCTTCAAATAATAATTTAGATATTATTTTAATTGTTTGAAAAAAAAAAACTCTACTCTTACCCTGTGCTTCTTTTTTTGTTTTTGTTTTGTATTAGATATATTTTTTAGAGAAGTATTTTTTTTTACTTTCTGCAGGACTTTTTTTTAAAAATAAATATTTCTGTTATATTCGGTAAGTAAGTAGAAAATAATATTTTCCTAAAAATGTATATACACATCTAACACAAAGAAGAAAAAAATGTAAAAAAAGATAAAAATAAATTAGGAGCGGAGGGTTAGATTGGGTGGGGTAGAATTTTATTTTAAAAAAATAATATCAATTTCTTTTAGGAGCAAGTGGGGAGGGGGTGAGATTTTATTTATTTTTAAAAATATTTTGTAAAAGAATTTTAAAAAATAAAAGGTCGGGGGAGGGGTAGGGGGAGGGGGGGGGGGTAGGAGATGGTGGAGTGGAGTGAGAAAAATATTTTAAATTTTTCTTTTTTAAGAAATTTTTTATTTTTTGAAAATTTTCTTTTTGGATAGTAATACTTTATGCTTTATTTTTTCACTAATATTAATAGTTTATTTAATTTTTTTCATGGGGAAATATTTTATCTAAATATATTGCATTGAAATTTCAAATAAATAAATAATTGCATTGAACTTGCAAATATTCCTTTACATATCCATAGATTAAAAATAATGGAAAGATTAGGTTCTTAAAAAAACATAACTCAAGAACCTCTAATGAATGAATTATTCATGAAATAAAAGATCATTGGTTCTTTAATCGACATTAAAAGGAAAATAAAGAAGAAAATAAGAATATATACAAATGCATTCCGTAAGAAAAGAATACATTTAAGTTGCATATATTATACAATTGTGATATATGTCTCAGGAAAAAAACAAAAAAATGTTAACAAATTCAAAAAAAGAAATTATGTTTGAACATAAAAGCAATTATAACTTTTGAACTTGCATAATAAATTCATTCAATTGATAAGTGAGAAACTTCATATCAATGTAAAAATAGATAATATGTAAGTTTATAGGAAAAAGGTCTGAAAAATACTCCAATTTTGGCCGAAATTGTTGTTATGATACCAAACTTTATGGAGGACCTTTTTCCCCCATGCACTATTTAATAGTGTATTTTAAAAGTATGTATGTGCCCATAGGGACACGTTACTATTTATAATTATGCAATATTTATGATGTCCACGTGGGCACATATATACCTTTAAAATACACTACTCCCTCTGTCCCAAATTACGTGACTTACTTTCCATTTTAGTCAGTCCCAAAAAGAATGACACATTTCTATATTAAGTAATAATTTAACTATAAAATGTCTATTTTACCCTTAATGAAATGATTTACAGCCACACAAATTTCTATCATTCATTTTGGACCCCAAGTTTTAAAAGTCTTCCTTTCTTTCTTAAACTCCGTGTCGAGTCAAACAACCTTACATAAAATGAGATAGAGGGAGTATTAAATAGTTCGGGGGTGGGGGGGGTTTAAAAGGTCCTTTTCAAAGTTTGGTATCGTTACAACAATTTCGGTCAAAGTTCGGATATATTTCAAACCTTTTTCCCTAAGTTTATATATAGTACGTTTAAATTATAGAATTTTATATGGATTATAAAAACATGAATTCTTGGAACTGAGTACCATAATTATTTTCTGCACAATGAATATGCCTACTATATGTGTATATGTTCAATATTACTGGAGACAATAACTTTGCAGAAACATAAACAACAGAGTTTAAAACATGTACTGAAAAACAATAATTAATATCATAAGCATGAATTAATGACTGTAAAGAAACATACCAAGATCTACAACAATAGAATAAAATAGATATGAAAAAATCAAGTCAACTGAATGCACAATGTTCCGTTAAGAAACTTATTCCCCTCTAATACCCGAAGTTTAAAGAAATAAATCCTCTCAGGATGGAATAATTTTGTTCACCAACGTATTGATACAAAAATAATGGTGTCTGTGAGCCACTCAATAGGAGCAAAGTACACGAATATTTAATTGTGCAGAAGAAGAAGTAGTTTAGAATTTTTATTTTTTTAAAATGAGAAGAAATCCCTCTATTTAGCAAAGGGTAGTGTGAACAAATGTATATTGTGTCTTATCGGAAAGGTTACAACTCTTTGGAAAAGTCACAATTCTTTGGAAATATCACAACCTTTCATAAAAGTCGTATATTTTCATAGAAGTCACAACTTTTGATGAAAGGGGAAGACTAGTTTTGGAAATAAATAAATTAAAAGGGAATCTTGGTATGTGGCGGTGTCACGTAAGCGAACCTAGGGTTTTCTTATATATATATATATATAATAGTTTATTTAATTTTTGTCATGGTGAAATATTTTATCTATGTGGAATGTCATGTGGCGATGCAAATAAAAGAGAGAGTGCCTTACACACATCACTGATGTGTGTTTCTTAAACTAATAAATGATAGTTTAGGTATGAAACGCACACTCCCAGTAGTGTAAGGATGAAACTAAAAAAAATAGTTTAGGTGTATTGTTGAAACTTATCTTATATCTCAAATACTTTAGGTATGAGAGTGAAAGGAATGCTTTGATTGAAGTCTTACACACCTAAAAAGAACAAGGTTCTTGAAGAAATTTGAAGAAGAACTTGCTTGGAAACCTTGAAACCCTAGCTTTGGTATTTCTTTACGTTCTTGAGCGTATATTTTTTTATAGAATGAGAGGGTTGAAATAAACAGAACTGATTGACATTGAATTTTGGGAGAAATAAATAGTCGTGAATTGGGATTTTGGGATGAGGAAAAAACATAAAAATCCCTCTTGAAACATGAAAAAAAAGAGAGAACTAAAAGAATTATGAATTAATGTGCGCGGCCGCGCAGCTGAAGCTTAGTTCGTGTGGGACTTCGGGCAATCTTAATAGTAACACTGACTTTACTACACGACGAACGTCCACTTCGCGCGTCGACTCGCGCAGACTATGTAGTGCCCAGAAAAATGGGCATTACTTTTTGCACAAAACTTAGATTGACGAACGATCAAAAATGGCTGAAAGAATACTTTGAGGCCTTTCATTTTTCTGGTATTAAGCCACAAAACTCCTCATATCTTAGGAGGTATGATTGATTGAAGTTGATCCTTGAATGAACTTAAGAGGAAAACTTAATTATTTGGAAACCTCTCAACTCGACTTTGTGCTAAAGGTTCATTATGACCTTAACTCATATCCAAAGCACTTCTACTATTTATGAATGGACCTTAATATATATGAACACATATTATATCACTCGACCCAAGTTGATACAATTACGATACTCGATTTAAATTTTAAGAATAGATTTGCGATGTGTTACAAATGCATGGGTTCATATGTAGTTGATTGAAAAATATTTAAATGAGTCTAAATCATCATAATATGATCAAAATCAAACAATTAAATCCATACAAACAGAACCTATGAGGAGTTGAATGAAAACCTAATGAATTGAATTGAAATTTGACTTGGAGAATTGGGAAACCTTTGGGCTTAATGGGTGAATGGAACCTATTGATGAAACGCTACATACCTTGGGGATCAAAGCCTAAATCAATGGTGAAAAATGAGACTTAACTTGGAAACCCTAGCTTATTTTTCCTTGATCTAGAGGGAGGATTTTGAGGAAAACCTTGGAGAGGATTTTGGCGATTTGATTGAATGAGAGAGTTGGGGAAACTTTTGGGGTAGAAGGGTAGTTATAGGACATGGAAATAGGGGTAAAACAATGTAGTATAGGAATTTGGTGCATAGGAAAAGACCAAAATACTATTTAAAAATCACCGTCGTTCAGCACTACAGTTGTGACTATAGACCGTAGATATTCCAACAAACCGTACTGGTCAATCGCAGGTCAAGTGACTAAGCCTAAAATCGAAGGCAATTTGTTAGACTCATTTCTACGAATCGTCAAACTTCTTACGTTCCGTGAACACCATTTGTAGACCTCAACTTTCAACTCAAAATTACAGTAAGCCTCAAATATTTCTACGGAACCTTCTTATGGCCCGTAGGACAACTTACCACCTGTAAGATCTTTCCATAGGACTAAGATCTTAACCCAAATCTCAAAATCCATCCTATAAAATTCATCTACGGCTAGTCAAAACTCCTACGATTCGTCCATCAAGTCGTAGGTCACTCTTCAGAAACTTAATTTTCCAAAACTCAACTATGGGTTTTATGGTTCACTTCCTACACCCCGTAGGAGTTCCTATGGTCTGTAGGTTGGAATCGTAGACCACTGCCTCAACTAATTTTTTGTAACTTTCTCCTTAATTTGACTTTCCAACATCTGAGGTGTTATAGTATTGATATTGCACTTGCACTTTCTTTGTTAAGTACTGGACATTTTTAGGCAGTTGTTATGAAACCTCAACTGTGAGACCTCAGTTACCTGAATCCAAGGGCGATCCACTTCCTATGGGATTCTATGGATTCCTCGTTATTTTCTTAGTCTATTTGTTCAGACTCAAATATTTTGGACTTATGTTTTTCCTGTTTGGGGGTTGTATTCTTTTATCTTAGACAGTTAGAGTTATGGTACTGCGACTTTTAGATTTTAGGGGCTTACTTCTGCATTTGTTGATGACTATTGTTTTCTTTATTACAAACATGTTTTAACTTATTGAAACAATGTTTCTAAAATCTAAAATCTTTAAAATATGTTTTGACTTTGGTTGGTTCTCCCACCGGGGGTTAGTGTGGGTGTCACTCACGACGGGTCAAGATCATGAAAATTGTATTTCAATTAAGCATAATGTATTGTCACGACCAAGACCGTCTTGATTGGCACCCACACTAACTCTTCGGTGGGAGAACCACTACTACAACCCACACCAAGCAACTAAAGCAAAACTAAGGCATTTAAGTTACGGAAGCAAGTTAAATACTAAGGAAAGAAATAGGGAGTTTCCATAAACTACAACTAATGTCTAACAACTGCAACACCTCGAAAATCTAATGACCTAAGCTAGAGCCTAACTTGTAGTCTTGTAGCCTAATAAAGTTAAAACATAAGGTTAGAGTCCTAAAATAATTTCCCTAAACGTCAAGGCATGACCCCCTAGGACCCCCCCAAGGGTCCTTGAGGAGGACCCAAGGGAAGGGCCAAAAAGCTATAAAATACAGCATGAACCACGATTGGGCATCCACGAGTCGTGGGTGGAACCACGCTCTGTGGTTAGGAGGCGTAGTTCGAGACTTAGTCTCCCCAAGTTGGTCCACCCAATTACCCCTCTCTAACCCAAACCACGGCCAGCCAGGATAGTCTGTGGACCCATCCACGCTCCGTGGATAGGGGTCCGTGGATCAAGCCCTGTGTTGCTGCCTAGGTTTGGCCTAAGTGGGGATAGTTTGGTAAATTACTAATTAAATTAATTAAGGGTGGGGACGGTTATTATTAGTTATTTAAGATATATCTAAGTAATTTTAACTATTAATAAACCCTTTTAACTCTCATAACTCACAAACTCAAAACTCAACCAACTTCCCTCCCAAAATATTCTCTTTCTAGACTACATTGAAGAACAAAGAAGAAGGTCAAGATTAGGGCTCAAGATCCATCCTTTCACTCCAATTTCGTGGGGAAAACATCAATCAAGGTATGAGACTTGATTCATGGAACACTTTTCTTCATGAAGCCCTTCAACTCTTGATTTCGAAATTGGTAACTTGTTCAAAAACTAGGGTTTTCATTCTAGCCATGGGTTCTTCCTAAAAATGATTTTATTATGTTAATTGTCTTATATTATGGATGATTTTATGTTTAGTGGTGATTTTTATTGTAAAATTCCCCATGAACCCATGTACTCCCCCATGACCCCAATTTCATGAATTGTGATGGGTGTATTGATGCAAGATGATTACTATGAATTGTATCTATGTTAATCTAGTTATTGAATCTTTTTTTGTTCATGCCTATTGTAGTATCTCTAGGTGTAATTGTATGACATGATTCATGACCCTTGAAAAGGGTAAATTGGTAGGGTTTGCACATATTAATGAAAGTTGTGTATGAACTTATGATTCACTTGAAAGGTGAAGATCCTATGACTAATGTGTAAATTGAGGTATTGTTGAAAGGCTATTATTCCCTTACCCCTACACTTGATTATGTATGAATTGTATAGGATAATGATAATGTTGTTGTGTTGATTGAAAGTCTATTCTCGTGAAAACACTATGAAGGTAATGTGAAAGTTCTACTCACATACTAATGTTGATTCTAAGGTTGAAAGTACATTCTCACTTTATTGAATCTATGAGCTATTTTATGAGTTGTATTAAATGAAGGGCGAAATATTCCTTCACACATGTAAATGAATTCAAAACTAATTATGTATAATTTGGGAAACAATGCTTAGCACCGAGTGGATATGGTCAATGAGGTAGATGCCCTTCCGTTAATACAATAGGTCGGTCATCTAAATTATTCTCATGAGATGGAAGCTCCTCCGCCAATACAATAGGTCGGGTTTCTAGAATCAATCTCCCTATCCCATAACTATGTGCCCATATAGGTATTTAGCTAGTGGATCCACCTTATAGCTATACATTTAGTTCTACCTTAGGCAAGTAGGACCTTCTTTTAGTGTGGGGTTATATGACACCGGATTCCATGTCACTCACATAGTCTATGTCAATTAATGATATTTTTTCTATATAATAATAACATGAATTATGATAAGAGCATGAGTTATGTACTATGGTTCCTTAAGAAGTTCTACTTAGCATGGATGGGGGTATGAGACTTCATTCATACATTGCACAAGTGGGCTTTGAGAGTCATTGTGTTATGTTCTCTTAGGATATGATGATTATGAGTTAAATGTATGCTTTATATGAAGTATGAACATGAACTATACTCATGACTTCTTAATGAAATTTACTTAGTGTGAGTGGGGGTTTGGGACTTCACTTATACATTGCACAAGTAGACTTATAAAGGGGTTGTGGTGTGGGTTCCTTATACTATGAAGATGAATGAACTTATGTATGCATGATATGATTTGTTGATATGAGTGTCTTACTTATTATAAGATTTGAACATGAATGTCTCCTTGTTTATGAGTGTTGGCTATGGATAAGGTCATGGTATGTTATGCATGATCATGATGGCCTAGAAGTGATACTTAGTGTAGATAGGATTATGGGATCCTATCTATGCATTGCATAAGTAGAGTTCAAGGTTATTTATGTGATGGTTCTATTTATGATGATATTCTTTATGACATGATGAGACATGAATGTATGCATGTATGTTGAATGGTTGGTTGCTATGAATGACTTTCCTTATGTTCAAGTAATGTACATTACTATTTTCTTATTTATGACTATTGATTATGATGAGGTCTAAAGACGATATGTAGGACTAAGGTAACTTCAAGGGATTACTTAGTAGGGTTGGTATTATGGGATGCCAACCATACATTGCACAAGTGTTCCTTAGGGTTTGCTAAGGTAATGGTTTCATTATGTTATGAGTATAAATGTGATTATGACTTGTCTTCTACATTGAAAGTGCATGTGGGTTTCTAAACTTGTCAAATGCATACTTTTAAACTAAAATGTCCTTTTTATCATATTTCAAAGATTTTATGCATGCTTCCATACTCAGTACGTTTTCATGCTAACCCCTTCTTTCTACATTTTCTACAAGTGTAGGCTTTGGAGATATTGGATTCCATCCTCGTGGCTAGGTTCATAGTAGATCAAGAAGAAGAAGATTGGTGAGTCCTCGTTGTAATTAAGGGCTTGACCATATGTCCTTTATGTCTTTCTTTTATGATTTAGACTTTTGTTGTAAGGGTCGTGTCCCTAAGGTTGTATTTCAAGAGTTTTATTCCAAGTATTATAGATGGTTTGAGACATAGTGTTATAGACTCTCTCTCTCATTTTATAGAAGACTTCGATTGTAAAGAAAAGTTTAAAATTCCGCACTATTTTCCTATGCTTTTATGTTCATGTATGCTATGATGCTTGTATGAGACCCCTTCAGGGTCAAGTACGCCATGTTACTTCTAGGGGGTAACCTCGGGTCGTGACAACAACGAACTAAAAATTGCGGAAGAAATAACCTAGAACCTGAAAGTCAATGTACCAAAACATCTAAAGGTCAACAAGTCTAAACAAGAAGGGATACAACCTCAATCTAATTAACTAATCAACTAACTAGAACAAAAGTCTAAGTCCGAAATGGTAGACATAGACGAAAGAGAACCCATGGCAACCTGAAAGAATTGGCTCACCCTTGAATTCAAATGATCACTGATCTCGTAAGCGAGATTTGTCAATAGCCGCTTGAAGATGCCCTGTACTCAACAAAAATAAGAGCAAGTGCAGTATCAGTACACAACGACAGTGTACTGGTAGGATCATGCGGCTATCCCACTAAGTGCAATATGCATAAGCCATTACAACAATATAATCACATGCATATATCGAACATAATAATATTATCAACATTTATGAACAACGAACAACTTCACATTTCTCAGATACACAATTATGTCAAGTCATCGGTCCTCTTATGAAACCCAAACCCAAACAGTTAGCATACTAGAACGTGGTACCCGATCCAATAATTATGCCGGAACGTGGCAACCGATCCCATAGTTATGCCGGAACGTGGCAATCGATCCAAGTTAGTTATGTCGAAATGTGACAACCGATCCATTCAACACACCACAATCACAATCACAAGTATATCCTCAAGATCATACATTTAAGTCATGATTTCATGGCAATCATAATTCATTTATCTTATTTACAATAAGTGTGATCAATAATGCAACATTCATATATATAAATGTATCAAAATGAAGCAAGAATGAACATACATCACACAATCATAGAATCACAACTATCACCTACCTCAAAACAAACTTGAAACCCTAAGAAAATTGATCCTTCCATTTTCGGATTCGTTCCACTTGTTCTTGATCTACAAACAATCAATACAATACGAGAATCAATAAACAATCGCTAATTACCCGAATTGCTAACAATTCTATGAATCTAAATCAAACCCATGATCCCAAGTATCCAAAATAGGGCTGTTTCCACCATAGAATCTAGACCAAAACCCTTCTCCATCATTAATTACCCATTCTATTACATTCTACGGATCTAAAAATGGATTCGGGGAGTGAAAAGCTTACCTTTAGCCTCAAGAATGGTGAAAAACTGTTAAGAGTCGCCTGGGGTTTGTTCCTTAGCTCTAAAAATTGAAAAGTGCAAAATAAGGTCGTTTAGGGGTTTATTTACGACTTTAAGTCATGTCGAACCCGCCACAGCGGCCCTCACCATTCTGCAGCGGCCCCGCCAGAGCGACACAAATCCCGCTAAAGCGGCTTGCACGGAACCAGTGAGTTATTTTAATAATTCCAAGACTCCCATTTCACAACACACATCTAACCAACGACGCTCTGAAAATATCCTTTACGTTAAGATCGATTCTAGGAGTTCTACTCACCCGAATTCAATTCTGTAAAGTCGTACAGATTCCTTAACGAGTTATCTAACTACTCATGTAATCAAAATCATAGATAATTCACCCGATTGTTACCATATTTCCCTACACCTTAATGACTCCGATTTCGTCCAAATTTGGACTAGGTTGGAAAATTCCAAATTACTACAAAAAAGTTTCTCGACCCAAAAAATTTCCCCGTTGACTTTTCTATAACGACGGAACCCAGTTGTTACATGTATTCATTTGTATTCAAAGTCAATCACCAATTGTATTTGTATTCTAAAAAGATCCATGCATATTCATTTATTGAAATATATGCAGAAAACTGATTTTTATATTCATTTGTATCTGCGAATTTTATATAATTGTATTCATTTGTATCCATAATTTTTATATTTCAATTTGCTTCTCTGATTGATCCGCAATTTTGATTTTTTTTTTAGGAAGAACAATGATGAACCGACTTTTGTGAGTACTCCTATATGGAACAGAAAGATTTAGAAAGTAATTTTAGCTCATTTACCTTAATATAAAAGATCTCATTCGCGATTTACTCCAATTAGTTAGCTTGCATTTGTATTGTTTTCTTAGAACCAATGAAAAAATATAAAGAATACAATGCACATGAAACTCTAAGAGTAGCTGTGAAATATAATTAGCGAAACTATAATTAAGGGATCCTATTAAAAAATCTAATGTTTGATGTTTATGAAAATTTCCCATAATTAATTGCATTAATGTTGCTCTCTATCTGCATGCGTGTTCTTTGGCCTTAAATTTCGTACTATCCATATACTCCTTCCGACTCTTTTTACTTGTCAAATTCTGATTTGACACATTTATTAAGAAAAATATTGATTGGTATAACGAGTTTACCATTTTATTCATATGAATTGATAGGTACACTGTACTCAAATATATCTACTCTTGAGGGTATAATAGAAAAAAAATTATACTTTCTGGATTCGTCAAAATTAACAAGTAAAAAGAGACATTAAATTAAAAAATATTTGACAAATAAATAAATAAGGACGAAGATAGTAAGTAGGATTAAATAATAGGAGGATCTATCCATTTCGATATTATTGATAATTAATGCTTATTATTTGGAAGTATAATATCACTGTACTCTGGGGTATTTGGTAGAAAATATGGCTCATTATTTGGAAGTATATTATCACTGTATTCTGGGGCATTTGGCAGAAAATATGTTTCGCCATAAAATTCTGAAATTAACGTAAATTCGAAATTTTTCACTAATTTAAAAAGAAAAAAATAGATACTCTAAATTAGTAAGAAAACAAAATTAATTAAAAACAACTTGAATATTTATTTATGGTACGTTAAAAACAACTTCAATTTTCAATTTGATAACCAAAAAAAAATTCTTCTTTAATTTCATAATGAAACATCACCAAACGCCCACTAATATATGGTGGCGTTTATAAATTCTAAACTTTATCTAATTAATATATTAATTATTGATATAAAATTTGCTTATAATTTTTTAAACAAAATTCTAATATTGTTAAGTTATATGTATTACTTAAAGAACAAATTCTACAACATATCTTAAAATGGCAAAAAGAATCTAAAAATCCATAAAATAAAAGAAGAAACTTATATTAAGTCAAACGAATAGAAGAGAATCTAAAAATCTATAAAATAAAAGAAGAGATTTATAGTAAATCAAACGAATAGAAGATGATCCTTTTTTTTTTTTTCATATTTCAATTTTTTCTTTGCACCGAAAATAGTATATTTTTACGTGATATAATATTAATTTGATTATAGTATTTTTTTTATTATTGGTCACTAAAATTTATTTTTGTGTGTATCCTTATTTTATGAAATCATATTTGATTAAATGAATATTGTTTTATTTTGCAAGATTAAATGAGCGAGAAGTATGTTAAAGAGGTTCTAGCATGCTTTGCAAATTATATTAATATTTTAGTTAATGGTAGAATCAATATTTTGAATACTAGGTTTTGGATTGATCTATGAATTTACAATTTATTTAATTAAAATACGTATCAATTCAACTCACGCCACATATGCTATTAATCTTCAGCCGAATTTTTTTATAATGGTAGAGACACAACCAACAATAGTTATGTGAGGCTCCATTCTTCTTTTAACATGTTATCCACCAGTCTCACAAAACTATTGTTTGTTGTGCCTTTACCATTGTAAAATTTTTCATCTTCAACCCACAGTGAGGAATGAATTAAAGTGTAATATTATATCTATCTATATCTATATTACCTTAAAAGCATGAACTCCTAACTTGAATGTTAAATCACTATAATATTTTCGATGAGTTGTGACTTTTAACATGGTTTTGGATTGATCTATGAATTTACAATTTATTTAATTAAAATAAGTATCAATTCAACTCACGCCACATATGCTATTAATCTTCAGCGAAATTTTTTTATAATGGTAGAGGCACAACCAACAACAGTTATGTGAGGCTCCATTCTTCTTTTAACTTGTTATCCACCAGTCTCACAAAACTATTGTTCGTTGTGCCTCTACCATTGTAAAATTTTTCATCTTCAACCCACAGTGAGGAATGAATTGAAGTGTAATATTAAATCTATCTATATCTATATCTATATCTATATTACCTTAAAAGCATGAACTCCTAACTTGAATGTTAAATTACTATAATATCCCTAACTGATGTTGTGACTGTTTTGATGAGTTGTGACTTTTCTGATAAGTTGTGACTTTTTTCAAGGATTGTGGTTTTTCGATGAGTTGTGACTTTTCCAAAGAGTTGTGACTTTTGCAATAAATTGTGACTTTTCCAAAGGACTGTGACTTCTCAAAAGGTCACGACTTTTCAGATAAGATTGATGTTGGCCCATCTGGTTCGAGGAGCACTTCTGATGGTGTTCCCACTGTTGATAAGGGAGCTACTGATGGCGTTTGTACTGCTGATCCAGTGGGTTCCAGGAAACCAGACCATCCCACCATTTGATGGGTCTTCGGCGCATATGCGCCATAAGTTTCTTTACCCTATGCTTTATTTTTTCATTTTTGTGCATTGAGGGAAATTGCATAATTTTTTCTGTGGGGTAGGGTAAATGGGTTGTGACTGATAGGGTGAAGTCTGAGTAACCCAACTCATAACTCTCCCTTGGGGTTTTATTGCTTGTGTTCTTTTTCCCCAAGGGACTGTTTTACTCTTCTGTTTAATCGGCATGTGTAGTATTGTGTGTATGTTGAACTAAATAAAATGAATGAGCGTGATGGCATAGAGCATGAAATTGATGCATGTCCGCAATTTTTGAAATGTGCTAGATCTATTCTCTAAGCTAAAACTTGAACTAGGTGCTTCAATAATTCGATAATGAAACAACGTACCAAGTGTGTGTGCGGAAATTACATTTTCATGCAGTATGTGCCAATCTAGAACTTGCCACTTTGGTCCTGTTAAGATAATCTAGGCTAGAAATTGGAAAATGATCATAGGCCCTTGTTCAAATAAGTCCACTTAAGCCAAAAAGAATCCAACCAAAAGAAATAAATGCTCCCTCTGATCCTAATGTTTAAGCCTAATGTCCCTCCTTAGACATGTTCACCTTAACTTACGCCAAAAAACTAAGTTGAGGGTGGCTAAATGAGAAGTTACCTTAATCTCGGCCCTAGTCCAACCCCGGACATTGTACACCTCAACTCACGCAAAACACATAAGTTGATGGTGGTTGTGAAAAAGGAATCTGAAAGAAAAGGGTATGAAAAGAGTTGTGAATAGAAGAAGAAAAAGGATAGCAAAAGATGTGACTAAATTCAAGAGAAACAGAAAGACTGATAATGATGCTGAAAAAAACAAAGAAAGAAAAACTAAAAGAAGAAGAAAAAAGTGGAAAAAGAAAAATGAAAAATTCAAGTCACATCTGTGCTAAAGAAAGTCAAGGAAAAGAGAAGAAAATAAAAATATGTCAGAATTGGTTGATAAAAGAGGTAAATAGCCATTGCAATGTCAAGGAGGGCAGAAAAGTTACTCAGAGTTTCGAAATGTATCCTACCTGACCATGAGCGTATGCAACAAGTTAATAAAGTCCTATAGTGATCCTAGTGACTAGTCTGGAGAGTCTATGTAGTGAAAATAATGGCAAGCCTATGGTATTGAGCACTAATTAACAATATTTGAATTCACTTCTGAGCGTGAGTGTAGACTGAATCCTTATTCTTGAAAATCAGATTTGTTGTGTGAAAAAAGGATTTCTATGAGGTGAGGGCACTAGTTACATTGTTGGAGAGTTGGTACCTTAGTGATTGTTGAAAGTGTATGTGATAACATCTATTGGTCTATCTATGTCATGTTTTGATACACATAAGTTAGCTTGTTGAGCTAAATGAAAAGATTTGCACTCAGTGATTGAATTGATTGAGAAAGCCATGAGATTGATCGAGTTTGTATGTTTACTTTCTACATGAGTTTCATTTAGAGTTTTAATGTGTCGCTTGAGGACAAACAATAAATTTAAGTCGAGGGTGTTGATATACCGTGAGTTTACCATATTTTTGATGCATTTTACTTAGATTTTGTGTGTGTCTTGGGCTGTTTTATTATTTGATATAGTGGGTTTATGTAATCTTTGCAGGAAATTGGTTCGAAAGGGGTTGAAAGAGAAAAGAATTGAAGTGGCAGCAGTAGAAGTCAACGGAGCCAAACCACGGACTGTAGTTCCATTGACGGGCCATAGATGAGGGGTCGTGGATGTGATTTCAAGGAAGTTTGACTAAGTGTGGAACCACAGAGGCAAATGACGCCCCATAGAGTCAATGACGGACTGTCCTGCACGACCGTCATTTTTTATTAGAAACTTGATTTCCAATACTTGAACCACAGAGGGACATGACAATTCGTAGTCCAATCCACATACCCTAGGTGGGACCATCGTTTGAAGGTCCTAAAATATTTTCTAAGTGCTGAACAATGGAGGTGAACCATAGACCGTAGGCTGATCCAAGGTCCATAGGTCGTATCGTTGATCGAAAATCGCGTCTGACCCAATTTTCCTTATTTTCTTTTACTAGTTGGTTTAGGATTTAAAGAATCTAAATATTAGTTTTTATGTTTTTTTTTGGGAATTAGACCCTATTGGAGACTTTTAGTTTTGTCTTTTGAAATAATTTTGCAAACTCTTCGCGATTTAATTCAAGAAATGTGTTTTATGCAATTTGCACTTTGAATTTCAATTCAAGATTACGGTTTTCATCTATTCTAATTGTAAGTTCATGATTTCTTTTAGTAACCCTAATATGAATTGGTAACTCTCAAGCATGACTAGATAAATCCATAACTACGGTTTAGAGAACCATGAGCAATTAACAATGTATGACTAATAACTAAGTAATTCTTAAATAAGTGTTTATGCATGTATTGTTAATCTATTCGTTGAAAAGTCTTTCTGGCAGTGCGCAACGTTAGAACTTTCCTTGTTCTTACTTGGCTTAGCAAGGGGGTAATGATTGAGAAAATGATTAAAATTAGAGATTTAGTTAACTTGAGGGTGAATACCCTACTCAATTGACAATAGGACTAATTGGGCTAAAAGTAAGGGTTAGTAAAGCACACACCCGTAGACTTACCATGTTTTAAGGTGAAAGTTCCTACTTGGATTACCAATCACTTAGGGATACCTAAATTTTCAGCCTTGCATGTTAAACACTCGGATAAAATTACTATTACTAGGAATACTACGTTAAGAGCTTGTGGGGAACATATATACCCTAGTTTCCATCTTATATTGATATCTTAAATTGTGAATCTTGTTTACTTGTTACTTATTAATTCAAACAAACGATATGTTATTTTACTTACAAAACCCCCCTTTGTTAATTTTTCTCGAAAATAGTTTGGCTAAACAGAGATAATTGTAATTTAAGTTTATGTCTACACCATATTCCTCGTTGGATCGACCCCAACCTACAAGCATGGGTTCTTTATTTTGCAACGACCACTTATAATTCTTTGAGGAAGTGTAATTTGGGCGTATCAGACCTTACAAACTATTCCTAGCACCATATGAACATCAAGGAGAGGGAAACACAATAATAAGTGAATTAGCCCAGAACACAAGGCCATAGTACAACTCCAATAACTCTCGAACACAAATACATAAGTTTGAATGTAACCTCTCTAAATTGAAATACTACTTCAAGGGACAGTTAATCTTTAGATGCAACCACAGAAATCCCAACTCCAATGTTAAAACATTTTACTCCTGATCTTTTATAAAACAAAATTTACATTAAACTGTAAGCCTGAAGTAATAGATACTACAACTAAGAATCCACGAACCATTGACTGAGTGCAAAACTAAGTATACCACCCTAATCAAAGGGAAATTGAACTGGTAGGTAGAGGAAAAACATATCAAAACTATCAAGAGTGATGCAACAAAACAAAAAAACTGCAAGGTAACCACAACGGTACACACAAAACCTCACATCCTAAAACAATTTGAACATTGTTGATCTACAAATTACTTTTACATAATCAGAAGATTGGCCTTCTAATCAAACTCCCAATCTCAAGAAAAATTGAAATTTAGAAACCGTTAATGAATGCCACCACATATATCCAAATCAAAAGTAATACCTCTTAAACCATTTACACTATCTTTTTGAACAACAACAAAGCATAGGTATTAAGCAGTGATTAGAATGAAAGAAAGTAGTGTTGCTCACAATAGAACATTACCATAACCCAGAACTCAAACAAAGATAGATAAAAGCCAAGAAGTCCATAAATGTGAACTATAAACATAGTTCAAAATTTACTTACTCCTCCCCGCTGATCGTCAATAGAACATTTGTGTATTGCTCAATAGTCCCCACAAACCTCACAAAACCTTCCATTGAAAAATATTGGCCAAGTCATTGTCATACTTATAAAATTCAAAACTACACATCTTTTAACCTCCCAAACTCAAACATAACCTTCTGACACTACATAATTAGAAAGAGTTGGTTGTTGGCTTAACTACCAATTTTAGACACCAAGCCTATGATGAAGAGACAAAAAGAGAAAATCTCAACCTTGCCAGAAAGGAAAAATGAATAAGATTTTGGCAAGGGAAATAATCGATAAAAGTAATTTTGAGCCAAACAAACCAAAGATCATACATTCCATCACACTACTCTCTCAGCAACTAACGCATAACAACTAACCAGGGGACAATGAATTACAAAGGTATTCGGCATAGCTAATCCAGTCAGAATAATGAAAAAAAAAACTTACATGAGCAAGATAGTTAAGCACAAAGGCACAGGGTATTACTCCATAATGAGTCCAAACATAGAAAAAATGCCAAAACTATCAACTACTAAATAAAATCATCTAGACAGGAAACACATAGACACATAACACAAAATAGGGATTTGACAACAAATAACAAGTAGACAGCAAGGCATATAGAAATATTTGGGAATAAAAACCCCAAATATACACCCCATAAGCAATCAAGAAATAAATCAACTATGAGATCCCACTTATGCTAGTACTACCTGGTACCTCAGCCCATGGTCTGCCTGTAAGAGCATTGAATGGAACATGTCTGACCCCTAAACGAACATGTGCATCACTAATTACAGTACTTAGAGCACCACTTCTAACACTCGGCGACTTTCCCTATATAACATTAACGATACCCTAGGGGCCTAAAACTGTTGAGCATGTAGTATGAAAGGTCAACCCGTACGAAATGCCTTAGCAAAGTTGTCATACTTGCAACAATGATAACACTTCCCACCTAAAACAACCTGCTAAGATGGCCATCATTAAATTAAATGAACCCCAAAACCTAAATATTCAAAATGAAAACATTGAGAAAATTTTTGTGAACTCTATCCACTATAGGTACCCTCACTTGCGACAATACCACCTGGAACCTAAGGTGTTGTCTCCATTGGTCTAGTAAGTTGAGAGAGAGGATGATCTAAACTTAGATCATTTTTACCTCGGGTTAGATCCTATCACCATTGTACTCATGGAAGGGCCTTTTAGCACTAATTTAGGAAGTGTAAATTCATGCCTGTTTCACGACCATCGCAGGAAAAAACACTTAGGGAAAAGAAGACCCTGTTGTGATCAAGTGTTCAGACACTAGATGAAGTGGCAAAGTCAATACTCTAATAAATCATTGAATCATGTGCTGCCCTATAATAAATAATGAAGGATTATGTGTAGCCTATTCAAAACCCTGGTCGCGTACTAAAAACATATGAGGAACCCTGCTTGTTGCCTACAACCCCATCTCTAGCCTATGAATCACTAGTTGTATCAAGAACCTCACTAAACTTTAGTATATCTATGATGAGACTCAGAACTCCTACAAATTAATCTTGGGGAGTCAAGCCAGCAACTAACTATTCCACATATGCCTATAGATGTCATTCAAAATACTCGATGTCTTAATGAGGGATCAAAGCCCTAGTGGTATGTTTCGATGTCCCATCCACATCCATCAAAAGTTCATTCTAGACATCTAAGAGAAATTAGATTCTAAACAATTAGTTTTAGAGGTTAATAGGAGGAAAAAACACGATAATTAATTAAGAATGGAATTCGTATGATTTCCTTATAGCCTCGTGGAGAATGAATACAGACGTCTCCACTTGCTAGTCACTTGCTTACATATCGATGAAACTGACAAACCTAGATCTCTGATACCAATCTCTCACAACCCATAAAATCATGTCATGATTCCACCTACTACATTCAACCAGTAGGTAAGCCAAACGAATAACACAAACTTTCAGTTGTGAGGGGACCGTGTAGTTATTTTTCCTTTGTAAGGTTCTCTTTTATTATTCTAGTAATTTTGATGAAGTCTTAATCCCTTGGTAAAACTTGGAGACTTCAATGCATATAATTGTGGTAGGATGGACCTAGTTGTATTATACCTTTGGGTTATTTTATTCATGTAGGAGAGGAGACTTGAGTTATCATTGTATGTTGCCTCTTTCTGATCCCTTTTACTTCTTTATTAGAGTTGTTTCTCCTTTTGTTATCATTTTTGAGTTGGTTTTACTATTTGGGCCCATATATTTGGTTGAGGATTAACTGGATTCTAGGTTAGTTCCAATGCTCTAGGAGTGTGATGTTTTCTATTTATACCTTTTGTGATTGCGAAGGTGTTGTTTATACTTGATTATTTTTTATTTTGTATAGGTGTTCAAGTCAATTATTTAGAGTGGAAATTTATGGGAAGATGAAATAAAGTAATAATAGTCCTTTAACACAAAGTTGAGTTGAATGCTTTCTTATCAGTAGATCTGTTTCCATATAAGATTTTTCTTAGGTCAACCTGAAATGATCATATATCTTAAAATATGAGGATTTTGGTGGCCCATAGTCAATTTAATTAAAGGTCTATCAACCTTGTTTTAAACGCCACCTAGTGTATATCATTGCAAGATTGGTGTGGAGAGTTATAATATTTTACTAAATAATGTAATGAAGTTGTAGTTTAGCCGCGGGAAGATTCTAAAAAAGGTAATTTTCCCGTCCATATATCAATTGGAAAACCATAAAACGATATTCTCAACTTCTATAATGCCCTAAACAATTATATTTTGATGTTTTAACATCTTATTCTCCTCTCTCAAACCCTAAGATGAGATTCTTTAAAAAAAATCAATCTTCAGACTTCCAAGCAAGATTCTTTCAAATATTTTTCAAGATTCTTCTTCACCCTGTGTTCATTTAATTTTTTTTCAAGATTCTTCTTCTAGGTAAATCCTTCTTCAAAGATTTTAATACTTACAATTCAAATTCCCTCTTATAATCATTAATCATTAATCATTAATAGAAATCTTAACACTTGACTATGGGATTTTCAAGAAACTAATTGGAAAATCTCAAGAAAGGATTTCTGGATTGTTCTTCTCCATGTTAGGGTTCTTTTTTCAAGATTAATGGAGCTTGTAAGGTATGCAATATTATCAAAGTGACGAACTTTTTTCTTCCTCGTGGCCTACTTCTACAATACATGTTTTTTAAGATCAATATTAGGGTTCTTACCCCAAACATTATTATTTTGAATTCCCATTATCTCTTATCATTGGTTCTTGATTTTATCAGCAAAATTATTTTACTTCATGTCACTAATTATTATTGATTCATGGTTCATGCTTATTATACCACATGGACCCGTTTATAATCAAAGTTATTTAACAACCTTTCATAGTATTTCATATGCATTAATTTAACAAATAAAGCATGTTCAAGATTTCAAAGAAGTATTTCAATAACGAGTTCAAGAAAGAATATTTTGTTTTAAGTACATTATTTTGAAGAAATTTTTTAAGAAATTATTATTATTTTTAATATCAAGGTAATTATTTTAGAAGAGTTTAAAGAAAGTATATTTTTCTTCTAGTGCATTATTTTCAAGAAAGTAATCTTATATTTAATAACAAGTGCATTATTTTAGATGTATTTCAAGAATGCATATTTTACTTCAAATTTATTTCACCCAAAATCTACGGTTTTGTGCTATTCTCCACGAGTTAAATTCATTGTGATTATTAATTATATTTAATCTTGTTATGCATGATTTAACTTAATTACATGTTTTATTGATTTCACCTGAACATATGCCTATGCCGATTTTATGAATATAAACTATGCTTATGAACTCATAAATTATGATTATGAATCTATGCATGCTTTATGAAAATGATATTTTATGACTGGAAGTGGAAAACAATTGAATCGAGTCAAATATAAGTTGATCGAAAATGAAATAAACAAAAATAGATAAAATACCCGACTCGACTCATATTTTAAACGTGTAAAAATGAGTTACCCAATGGATAATATGGGTAAAAATGGGTACCCATATAATTCCATGAAACAAGTTTTCTGCACGCTCAATGAGCTCCAAAATGACCAAGTCATAAAGCATTTCAAAGACATTAAATGACCAATTTGGTACTCAACACAAAATTACCAGTTTCTGTTACACGTATCTAGAACACTTTTGACTTGAAAATTAAGTCTTCCTAACCACAACATGACTCATGATTGAAATTACATTAAGAGAGTGGTGACATTTGCGGACTTGTAGATCACAAGTGTTAGAATTAACTAACTAAATCATAGAATTATGACAGTAACAGGAATTGGAGATACATGGTTAATTGCTAGCCAACATGTAAACTCTAAAAAGACAAAGTTCTTGCACCTACGAGGCCACCACTTGCACCGAAATTTGCAGAAACTCTTAGTGATTTCTGTTATTGTGGATTTTCCTTTGAGATGTGGTGATCTAATAGAAAAAGAAAACTAGAAAAAAAAGATCATAAGTATGCAGAAATTTTCAGACAGCTAATATACGCATATGCAGAATATCGAAAAATTGAATTTGCTTTCTTAGTGAATAGACTTTCTCTAAAATTTATCCAACATATCTATTTAAGTAACCATATTTTAAATTTGTAATATTAGTGGACTCATATTTGACTTATTTTAAAAGCATTGGGTACCCATCCCATTTTAAATGGGTAAAAATGAATGGATACCCATATTTATGATTAACTAGTTTTCCGACACGTGCGTTTCACGTGATTACCAATTAAGAAAATATATGTTATAGTTTATTGTATTTCTTATTGAAGAAAGGATTTAAATAATGAGCTTTTCATAAAATAATATTGTAGATTCATTTGTGAATGTTCCATGTTGATCGTCATATATATCTCTTATTCACGCGAATCTACGAAGATGATCAAAGAAAACTTTTATTAGTTCAATGCAATAATGTATATATTTATTTCAATTTTATGAGGTGCAATCATGTAATTAGTCGCATCTCAGTAATATTACCTTATAGATGATATTTGTTGTCTATTTTTCTTATCATCTAACTAGATGTGCATTGGATATGTTTTCCACATTAAACAGTTTAGATGTAAATTTTATGTAAATTTTCCACATTGCATATGTGAAGAGAACAATTAAATTTTATTTTTAGAACTATTTTTTGTATATTGATTTTTATTTTATACATTATAACATAATAGATGACGTTCTTGTTGTTCACTGTAACACCTCAGATTTGAGAAAATAGAAAAAAATTGCAGCTTTCCAGACCTGGTGCAAGAACCATAGAAGCCACCGACGGTTGGTGGTCTGACACATGGTCCGTAGTCCGTCGCTGAACACCAAATATTTATGGTCTCGATCACACCCACGGTCAACCACTACAGTCCGTGGTTGGACCTACGAACCGTAGGTGAGGGTCAACAACCAATAGAAGGGAATTGGTTGTTTGGACAACATCAAACAGTCATAACTTTTAGCATAAAATGAATTAGGTGGCCCATGACCTATCAAATTAAAGATAATTGATCCTCTTTCCAACACCACCGAGTTTGCTAAAAATTCCATCTCTGAGTAAAAAAGTATGCTCATTTTAGTGAAGCCTTGTCGGGCAGATCATGAAGGACAAACTTAAATGATGGTTGGCAGTCCAAACGACGAACCGTTGTTTCCTTCGTGGATCGGCTTCGACAGATTTAAGTCAGGTTCGTTTTGGTCCTTTCCCCTACACGTTCGACACTTAAACTACTTCGTTTTATTCCTAAACTATGTCAGTTTACTCAGTTTAATCCTAATAACTTACTCAGACATACCCATAACCTTTATTAACCAAAAATCATCCAAACTTAGAGCAACAGGGAAGAAAGAGTTGCCAGTTTTTCAAGAACACGGAATAGGTTTTCTTCAAGTTTCAGCCTCAAAATCAAAGGATTTCTCATTGATTTCGTCACCAGGTATGTGGAATTTCACCAAGTCCTTAGAATTCAGTCAGATTCTTGATTCCTATATCTTTCTTGGACCTAGGATTTATAAAAACCTTAGATATTAGTTGTGATTTAGCTGTTAGAGTATTCCTAATGAGATTATCATGTTTTTGTGGAATCGTTGCTTAGTTCTTGCATGAAACGAAGAACCCTAGTTGTATAGATTCTCTTAGTTCATGAATTACACATGCTAGGTTAGTTAAGCAAATATACATGCCCAGTTTTGAATGGCACAATATCATTATATAATTATTATATTCTCAGATTTTGCATATCAGTATTTTAAGCTATTCAGCATTTCAGTATTTCAGTCATAATAAGTCATATACATATTCCAGTTGGGAGTAGGCTTAGCACCGAGTGGACTAGGGTTTCAGTCTACCTCATAGTCCAATAACTACATGCCCCCGTAGGTTAATTTTCCTCTATGGGCATCAGTTTTAGTGATCACGCTAGTCATGCCTTTATACATATGGCAAGATATATCAGGCCTTTTGAAGGGGTGTATACATCGCACAACACAGTTAGCTCACGTGGTGGTTATGTCGGTTATTCGAAGCACCCACAGTTAGACTCTAATGACCAGGTTTTCAGTTATACTTCAGTATTCAGTCTTAGTATGTTATGTACTTAGTCATTGCATTCAGTTCAATTATTTTTGGTATATATAAGTATTTCCAGCATGTTTAGATTATGTCATTGCTCAGTTCTGCTTTTTCAATAATATGTTTTTTCAGCATTTATCCTATCCTACATGATCAGTACCTTTCATGTACTGATGCATACTATGCGCTACATCTTTTCGTGATGTATTTCAGGTCTTCGGTATTGAGATCACGCGTAGATTGGTTTCCAATCCACATTCAGCAGCTTCAGTGGTGAGTTATCATACTTTATGAACAATAGATATCTTTTCAGATTTAGTCTTCCATTTCTGTTTCAATTTTGCTAGGGTTAGCTGGGACATGTCTCAACAACTCTAGCTAGTAGAGGCTTTTTTAGACATAGTTAGATTCAGCTTTAGTTTTTGAGTGATTGTTCAGTATCTCTAAACTTTTAGAATTTCATATATATTCAGACCAGTATTGGGTATCCCCCATAATTCAGTTATCTCTCGATTCAGCTTCCGCATTACTTTATCTTTTTATAGATATATTGACTTGCTTATGATATGCCAACTCAGGGTTAGCTTGGGCCACCCGAGATCCTAGGTCCCATGCTTACGTCCAGGGGTAGCCTCGGGGCGTGACAATGAGAATTGATAATATTATAACTAAAGAGTGTGAAAGAGTGTGAATAACGTTTGCAATAGTTAGTAATATATAAGGGAATTTATAATGTTATAACTAAAGAATTAATGTGCAATAGCTGAATTTCTAATAAATTTTATACTTACATAAATAAATAGGACTTTTAATTAATGTTACAATTTTTTTTATAATTATTAGATTTTAATTTATTGTAGTGACAAAATGAAAATGTTTATTTCATATTACTGAATATAAAATTTATTTTGTAAATGATAAATTTTAAATGATTCATATAAATTCACATATATTCACATTTGTTGTGAGTTTGTTTGAAAAAGGGAACTCATACCATTTTAAAATAATATATTTTGAAGTTAGAGACTTGCATTAATGAAAATATTTATCTCATTAAAATAGCTATTAAATAAATAAATAATAATAAGTAAACCAATACAAACTACAACTGGCATTATTACAAATCATATGAGCTTTTCTTCATGTAAAATACTAAAATATTAAGAAATAGTAAATAATGAAAACAAAAGGGCAAAGTTTATTTAGTAATAACAATTTTGAAGCAAACTTCCTGACATTCTAAATCACATAAGTAGCATTGATAAATAAAGTCATTCTTTTGTCTTGAGCATAAGAGAAAACAAATCATGACAATACTCTAACTCTTGAGAAGTTTAATAATTTTGGAAAAAGACATTTAGAAGCATATATCTACATCACAAGAGAAATTGTTAACAAAAACAAATAAATTTAGACTCAATTATGTTAACTTCATATATTGAAACTTTACACACTAATGTATATATTAAGCAAAAAAATAATTATTATATCATCAAAATTATTTTCCTCAAGTACTTGAGGTTATGTAATATACCCTATTATATTGAATGATTTACTTCATCAGAATAGTGGTACCTTATATTCTGCTAAACTTTGAACACATTCAACGACAATAAATCACACAATTTTTTTTAAAATGCAATAGGAAGAAGAAGAGTAGAAGATTTAAAAAATTGGGGTTGGACATTGTGAGGAAGCCTCTCTATTTATAATTAACAAAGGGTAGTATGAACAAGTAATTTTTGTTTCATCAGAATAGTGGTACTTCATATTTCGCTAAACTTTGAACTCACTCAATGACAATAAATAACACGAAATTATTTAAAATTCAAGAAGAAGAAGAGTAGAATATGAAAAAAAATGTGGTTAAAAAATGAGAGAAAGGCCCTCTATTTTTAGTCAATAAAGGATAGTACGACCAAGTTGTTTTTTTTGTCTTATCTGAAAAGTCATGACCTTTTTGAGAAGTTACAACCCTTTGGAAAAGTCCCAACTTATTGAAAAAGTCACAACTCATCGAAAAATCACAACCCTTTGAAAAAAGTTACAACTATCGAAAAAGTCACAACTCATCAGAAAAGTCACAACCTAAGTTAGGGATATTATAGTAATTTAACATTCAAGTTAGGAGTTCATGATTTTAAGGTAATATAGATATTGATTTTACAAGCCCTATTTATGACTAAAGGATGCTTTTAAGATAAAATGTCAGTGATTTGTGAAATGTTTTTCTCACATTTGAGAGAAATAAAGATTTAGATGCTTATATAGGTGAGTTTCATAATGAATGAAGTTATGAAATTATGGTTTTTCAAGGAGCTATTCTAATATGAAGTTACGATTGGATTTGTAGTCTTAATTGTTGCCTTTCCAAGTATTTTGACTAGGATATGATTATGACTTTGCCTATTCCATTGTGATTTTACTTAGCATCAGAGGACTTTGGAATGAGAGCCCTTTTGCAGGTAGAGGTTTGGTCTTTAGAAGTAGTTCCTTTGTCCCTAACTACATGCCCCCGCATAATTTATTTTAGGAAGACAGGACTAATGGATTAACCTAATATGTATGGTCCTTACCTTGGCAAGTAGAAAATCTCTTCTCGGTGTGGGAAACATACCGAATTCCATCTTATAAAACACATGGACTATATCGGTTAATGGTAAATTTCCCACAAAAGAACTATGTTTTCTTTAAAGGTTTTTATGACTTCATTAAAGACTATTATTTAGTCTTATGTTTTGATATTCAGATTATTGCTTTGACCTAACATTCAGTTATTTTAATTTCATTATCTATATGTTGCCTATTTTACTACTTGGTCATTGCATAAGTTAATGTATTTCAGTTTCATATTCATTTTGTGTCTCATGTTTATCATGTCTGGCTTCACAAATTATCATGCATTTATCACATACTCAGTACATTTAAGGTATTGATTCACATACCTCTTCTGCATATGTTTTTCATGTGATGTTGATTCAGGTTGTTACCATCAGGATCCTAGTGCGTTGGATCACAATTTTAAACCAACAGGGTAAGAGTTCGCTTATTTTGAGCACTCAAGTCAGTTTATAGTTATAGTATATAATTTACATTCACATGTATTTATTTAAAGGAGAAAGGTTCATGTTCTTGCTTATTTAAATAAGTATTAGTATAGGCTTCATTGATAGTTAGTTAGAGTTGTTGTATTCACTCTACTCTATTCTATATTCGTTTCAGATTACATTTTTTATATACAAAAACTTTGATACAAAATATATTGAACTACTATTACACAATTATTCTTCTGATGAGTCATTTTAATTCTTTTACATGTTCATATTTTGTTGCTCATGACTATTCCAATCATAAGGGTTAGCTTGGAGTCACTTGTGATTCTAAGAACTGTGTTATGACTAATGTGTAGTCTCGGGACATGATGGTTTGGATGCTTAAGAACAAGTAGGCTACAATATACTTGTTCTTTAACATCCAAAAAATGTTGATAATCATAAACAATATAAATTGCAAACATCTCACTCGTAGAGAAGAGGAACTAACCTGTAATCGAATTGGTCCTCAAGCAAAGCCTCGGGCCAAAATACTCTATCTAATTCAGCATCAATAACAAAGATATAGAACTCTAATGAAGCAGGAAAAGGGATCATAAATAATCAAAATACGAAGGAGTAACTCAAGATTCTTCTCTCACATAGGAATAAAATGGCCCAAAAGTACATAACAACTAGTTCCATCCTATGAGGATAATATTCATCCTAGGATCCAAGTCTAACAAAAGGATACAGACTTCATTAAAATTACCAGTATAACAAGATAAAACCTCACAAAGCTAGAAAAACCACACGGTCTCCTCAACAGTGAAGGGAACCTAACTAAAGAATCACTCCCAAGAAGAAGCTATAAAAGTTAAGCATAAACCTAGACTCATTCTAAGGCCTTTATTGCATTGACTATCCAAAAATCAAGGGGGAACAACCCCTAAGAGATAAACAACATTAAACAAATGGCTAAAATGGAAACTACAACGTAAACTAAGGACTGAAGAAATCTAAACTAGTGTAAGGCACAAATGGGAATAAAGAAAGGATAAGGAAGATAATCCTAACCCATAACACACAATCCTAAATCACATCCAATAAATGGGAAACATTACCTAAGATATCTCAATCTAAGAACAAGTACACTGTGACTGTAACAACATGTTCCCGTCATTATAGAAAAGCCAATGGGGAAAGAATTTGGGTCAGAAAAACTTTTTTGTAGTAACTTGGGATTTCCTAGCCTAGTCCAGATTTGGACGAAATCAGAGTCATGCGAGTCTAGGTAAATCTGGTAATGAGTGAAAGATTAAATAAACTATTTGGTTACATTAGTGGATAAGTAGGATGTTAAGGAACCTGTTTGACTTTAGAAATTGAATTCGGGTGAGTAGAACACTCAAAACTAATCTTAATGTGAACATGTAGTTTTTGAATGTCATGAGTTGAAGGTGTTCTTGGAATGGGGACTTGAAACTCTCATTCTGACATTTTGCCTCCGAGCAAGCCGCCAGGGTAGGATTTATTCTACCAAGGTGGGGCCGTTGTGGCTGGTTGGGTCCTGCTACTGAAGGCCAATCGCGACTTAAGTTGGGATTAAACCCCAAAAAAGTTATTTTCTGCAAATTTCGTTCTTGAGAGCAAAGAGACGACCTAGGGATATTTCTTGAAGATTTTCCACCTCTTATAGCACTAATGGTAAATATTTTACTCCTCTAATCTATTTTTTTATTCGTAGAATCTAGATTCTTCGTTAATTATTATTGGGAGAGGGTTTTGGACTAAATTTGATATTGGGAAAAAGCCTTAGCTGCACCTTAGAATCATGGATTTGGTCTTGAGTTATTGGGTTTGTTATAATTGGGTAATTAGACCTTAATTAATTGATCCTTGCATTAAATTATTGTTTGTAGACCTAGAGCAAACGGAAAGAATTTAGAAAGGGAAGGTTCAAGTGCCTTAGGGGGATTCAAACTTGGTTTTGAGGTAGGTGATGGTTTGACCTTTTGTTGCATGATATATGTTAGTGATTATTTTATTGTAATGCATGTATGTATGTGAATGAAGCCTTGTTGATCAAACCTAATGAAATGAGTATGAATGAATAAATGTATGCCATGATTCAACTCTTGATTTTATGAGTATGAGAATGTACATATGAGTGTGATTGTAATTGTGGTTGTGTTCAATGGATCGGGTGTCACGTTCTGACACACTAACAGGGATCATATGTCACGTTCTGGAACTTACATTGGAGCGTGTGTCACATTTCGACACACTAATAGTGATTGGGTACCACGTTTCGGTACACTAACAGTTTGGATATGGGTTCAATGAGACGACTATTGAATTGTCATATTTACTTGTCTTGAGAATATGGATTTGTACATTGCTCTTGAAATGATCACTTTGTATACATTTTGTGCATGTCATGTTTACCTTGTTGTGACCCCTTATATATGTTCCGTTTACAGGAATAGCTGCGTGATCATACTAGTACACCGTGGTTGTATTCTGATACTACACTTGCTCATTCTTTATTTAGTACAGGGCATCTTCAGGCTCCTTCTGATAGTCCAGAACTAAGATATTCGTGATCGAGATCGGATTTCAAGGGTGAGCTAGTTCTTTCAGACCGCCATGAAGTCCTTCATTTTTTTAGTCCATCCTCTAAGACTAAAACTAGTCCTTTAGATGCTTGTTCTATTATAGTTTTAGTTTTCGGGGTTGTACCCCTCTTTCTTAGACTTGTGGATTGTTAGAGTTTCGGTACATTTACTTTCATGTTCTAGGGGTTGTTTTCCATAATGTTTTGATAGTCGTTTTTAAATTCTCGGAGTTTATGGGAACTCGTTATTTTGTTTCTACATTTAAACCTGCTTTCGTATCTTTAAATGCATAGTATTTTTGTACAGTTATTTAATTTGGGTTGTCGTAATAGTTTTCCCACCGAAGGGTTAATGTGGGTGCCAATCAGGATGGTCTGGGTCGTGACAGTTGGTATCAGAGCCCTAGGTTCGTTGATATCGGTTTACCAAAAGGAGTCTAGTAAAGTCTTGCGGAACGGTACAAAGACATCTGTACTTTTCTTTGAGAGATTATAGGACTTTAGGAAATCTCTCTGTTTTCTATTGTTTTCTTTCGTTCTATAACTTCATTCCAATTGGTATCTTGTTATCCAAATTGGTATCTAATCTTTTTCACTTTTTTGTCCGCAGATGGTTAACACTAGAGTCAACGACATCAGGTCCATAGCTCCCATCGTGAGCAAGTTGAGGAGTCAATAACAAAAGGTCGCGATCGAGGCAGGGGTAGAGAAAGAGCAAGGGGTAGAGGCCGAGGAAGAGTAGCACCAGCAAAGGGTGGAGTTCTGGTTAAGAATGTTCCCAGAAATTAGTTTTCTCTTGCACATCACGAAGAGATTGAGGAGAATGTGGAAGTCGAGAATGAGAAGGATGTTGGATAAGATGAAAAGGTACATGCAGAGACTAAAGGTATTCCTCCTTTAGACCCAGTGTTAGCTCACCAGATTATGATTTTTCTTAAAGGATTGGTTGGTCCTTGAGTTCTGCTCTCAGTTCAAACTATTCAAACTCCCACTAACCCCCACCCCATTACTATTATTGTACCCAAAGTGGGTGAAACTATAGGTACTGATGCCTTTTTTCGTCCTTTGTTGGTCCTGTGATGACTGGTAATGAATATGAAATGTTGACGAAGTTTCTGAAACTGAAGTCACCCGTGTTTCATGGTTTCGAGAGTGAGGATGCCTATGAGTTCATTTAGGATTGTTATGAGAGGCTTCATAAGTTGGGTATTGTACATATAACATGGGGTAGAGTTCGTGACTTTCCAGCTTCAAGGTGAGGTTAAGTAGTGGTGGAAGGCTTTTGTAAAATGCAGATCCTGAGTTTTTCCCTGACTTACCTGGACACAATTTCATTCCTTATTTCTGGAAAAATAAATGCCCCGGACTTTGAGTGATCGTAAGAAGGACGACTTCATGTCTTTGGAACAGGGTCGTATGACTGTAGCTGCTTATGAGTCTAAGTTACATGCCTTGTCTAGGTATGCTACACAATTGGTGACTATAGAAGAAGAGAGGATACTACTATTTTTCAAAGGATTGAACCCGAAAGAACAGTTATT
This sequence comes from Solanum commersonii, assembly GCA_029007595.1. NCBI lineage: Eukaryota > Viridiplantae > Streptophyta > Magnoliopsida > Solanales > Solanaceae > Solanum > Solanum commersonii. The sequence goes on from JAJTWQ010000326.1 coordinate 61,191, forward strand.
GTTTGATCAGATGACTTTTGCAGAAAAGAGCTTAAATAAGGTGACTGACTTTGTGCAGATTATAGAAGGAGTTAGATGTGATGGGCAAACTAAGGTTTTTGATTAGAAGGCCAAGAGCATAGGTAACTTTTAGGGTTCTTACACTAGAGGCTTAGGAAGGCCGACGCTACCAGCCCGACCAGTTCATTCTATCATGCCTGCTTCTACAAGTAATTACTTGGTAACCCAATAGTAGAATTTTATTCATGATAACCAGGGAGTCACATCTCTGGCTAGCGGGAGATCATCTTTTAATCGTTCTTGCTATAATTATGGGGAAACTGGGCACATGAGGAGAGATTGTCCCCAACCGCGCATGTTGGATTCCACGCGGCATCAAACTAGAGCATTGGTACCCACGAGCAGGTATTAGTGGTAGAGGACGTTCACAAGGTGGGCGAGGAGGAAATCAGTGAGGTTATGAAGGCCGGGGTAATGGTAATGCAGGCAGGGGAGCAGTGCAACCAAGAAAGAAAGTCATCCGTCAAGATGGCATGGATCGGTTTTATGCCTTTCGGGCAAGACCGGGGCGGAAACATCGGATGTAGTGATAACAGGTACTATTCTTGTCTGTGCTCAGATGGCTAATGTGTTCTTTGTTCCAGGTTCCAGTTTTTCATATGTGTCAGTTCAGTTTGCCTTTGGATTTGATGCGAATTGTGATGTACTTGATGCCCCCATCAATGTGTCAACCCCAGTTGGAGAGTATGTCATAGTCACCCATGTTTATCGTGCTTTCTCTGTTATCTTTTTGGGTTTCCAAACTTAGGTTGATCTGCTTATTTTGGATATGGCTGACTTTGATATAATCTTAGTGATGACGTTGTCCCCCTAATATGCTTTGCTAAATTGTAATACTAAGTCTATGACTCTAGAGATCCTGGGTAGGGAAAAGTTAGAGTGGGAAGGTGTGTACAAGACAAAGCCATCTAAGATCATATCCTCCATCGGGCAAGGAAACATGTGGGGCAGGGTTGCTTGGCATATTTTACTCATATTCAGGATGTTGAGGTTGAGTTTCCCTCTATTGAGTCTATTCCCATGCTGTCAGAATTTAGAGAAGTGTTCCCTATTGATTTTCCTTGTATGCCTCTGGATAGAGGTATAGATTTCTGCATTGATTTGGAGGATGGTACCCACCCCATCTCCATTCCTCCTTATCGCATGGCTCTAGCGGAGTTAAGAGAGCTTAAGGCTCAAATTCAGAAACGTTTTTATAAAGGTTTCATTCGTCCTTGTGCTTCCCCGTGGTGTGCTCCTATGTTGTTTGTTAAGAAAAAGGATGGTATTATGAGGATGTGCATAGACAAATAGCAAGTGAATAGGGTCACCATTCAAAACAAGTATCCATTGCCTCGAATAGATGACCTTATTAACCAGTTGCAAGGTGCGTCAGTTTTCTCTAAGATTGATCTAAGGTTTGGTTGCCATCAGTTAAAGATTAGGCTTGAGTATGTACCCAAGAAGACTTAGGACCCGATATGGGCACTATGAGTTTTTAGTAATGTCATTTGGGTTGCCAAATGCGCTTGCAGATTTCATGAGTTTAATAAACGGTGTGATCAAACCATTCTTGGATTCTTTTGTGATTGTCTTTATTGATGACATTTTGGTTTATTCAAAGAGTAAGGAAAAGCATGCCGACCATCTTCATATTGTTCTGGGTGTTCTTCAGAGAAAAAAATTGTATGTCAAATTTTCCAAGTGTGAGTTCTGGTTTGATTCACTTGCCTTTTTGGGGCATGTAGTTTCATGGGAAGGGGTAGTGGTAGAACCCCAAAAGATTGAAGCGGTTAGGAATTGGGTTTGTCCTAGCTCTAGGATGGAAGTTAGGATTTTTGTGGCGCTCGCTAGGTACTATCATCGATTTGTGAAGAACTTTGCTTCTATTGCCACGCATCTAACAAGGTTGACAAAAATGGAGGTACCTTCTGAATGGACCAAACAATGTGATGAGAGCTTTCAAAATCTCAAGACTCTTTTAACAACAACACAAATTCTAGCACTACCGGTGCAAGGCAAAGATTTCACTATATATTGTGATGCTTCACATTCTAGTTTGGGTGTTGTGTTAATGCAGGATAAGAATGTTATAGATTATGCATCGCGGTAATTGAAGGTGCATAAGAGGAATTACCCAACACATGATTTAGAGTTGGAAGCGGTAGTGTTTGATCTTAAGATCTTGCGACATTACCTCTATGCTGTCAAGTGTGAGGTGTTTACAGATCATCATAGTCTTACAACATGTATTCACTCAAAAGGATCTGAATTTGAGACAGCAAAAGTGGATGGAGTTACTCAAGGATTATGATGTGACCATCTAGTATCATCTGCGTAAGGCTAATTTAATTGCAGACACATTAAGCTGAAAGGCGGTAAGTATGGGTAGTCTAGCATGCTTGAGTGTATAAGCAACCTTTGGCTAAGGAAATTCAAACCTTGGAATCTAGGTTCATGCAGTTGGGCATCTTAGAAAAAGGTGCGATGTTAGGTAGCATCAAGGTGAGGGCCACATTCATGTAGGAGATAAAGGCCAAACACTTTGAGGATGAGAATTTCAATGAGCTCAGAAAAGAATACAGTGTCTGGCAAGGCACAAGATGCGACTTTAGATGTGAGGGGTGTGCTTAGATATAGAGGAAGGATTTGTGCTCCTCAAGTAAATGACTTGATTCAGAAATTATTGACAAAAGCTCATGGTTCGCGATATTCCATTTATCCGGGTGTGACCAAGATGTAATGAGACTCCAAGCGACTTTATTGGTGGCCTGGCATGAAGAAATACATAGCTGAGTTTGTGGTTAATTGCCAAAATTGTCTGCATGTAACGTATGAGTATCAAAGACCTACATGTTTGCTTCAGAGAATGCCAATTTTGGAATGGAAGTGGGAAAGGACAGTCATGGACTTTGTGGTTGGTCTTCCCAAGACATTGGGAAAGTTTGATTACATTTGGGTAGTGGTTGACATATTGACTAAGTCAGCCCATTTTATTCCAGTAGCAACAAATTATAATTCTCAGTAATTGGCTAAGGTGTATGTGAAAGAGATAGTGAGGTTGCACGAGGTTCCCCTTTGTATAATCTCAAACTATGGTACATAGTTCACATCCATGTTTTGGAGAAAATTACATGATGAATTGGGCACTCAACTTACCTTCAGCACAACATTTGATCCGTAAATGACCGGACAGTCAGAGAGGACTATTCAATTGTTAGAAAATATGTTGAGGGCATGTGTGATTGACTTTGGAGGTAATTTGGATAAGTTCCTACCATTCTATGAGTTCTCCTATAATAAAAGTTACCACTCCAGCATTGACATGACACCATTTGAGGCACATTATGGGAGGGGATGTACATCACTCATAGGATGGTTTGAAGCTGGAGATGTGAAACTTTTGGGGGTTGACTTGGTGAAGGATGTTCAGGATAAGGTAAGAAGCATCCAAGCTAAGCTCCTAGCAGCCCAAAGTCGACAGAAGAAGTATGAAGACTATAAGGCAAGGGACATAAAAGTTTATACCGATGAGAAAGTTCTTCTTTAAGTGTCACCCATGACAGGGGTGATGAGATTTGGCAAGAAGGGGAAGCTTAGTCTGTGATACATTGGTCCATTTGAGATTCTTGATTGTGTAGGGCCAGTGGTTTATAGATTGGCTTTACCACCTATTCTATCTATAGTTCATCCAGTGTTTCATGTGTCCATGTTGAAGAAGTACCACGGGGACGGAGATTACATCGTAAAGTGGGACTCCGTACTACTAGACAAAGACCTTCAGTATGAGGAAAGTCTGGTTGCAATTCTTGATCATGATGTTCGGAAGCAGAGGACCAAAGAGATTAAGTCTGTGAAAGTTCAATGGAAGCATCGTTTAGTTGAGGATGCTACATGGGAAACCAAGAAGGATATGCGAGACAAGCATCCCCAGTTGTTCAACAATTTAGGTACTACTCTACTATTACTTTAGCCCATTTTTCCTAGTTTGTCACTCGGGGAAGAGTGATGGGTAAATTGGTATCTATTGTAATAACCTATTCCTGTCGTTATAGAAAAGACAATGCGGAAATAATTTGGGTCAGAAAAACTTTTTGTAGTAACTTGGGATTTCCTAGCCTAGTCCAGATTTGGACGAAATTGAAGTCATGCCAGTCTAGGGAAATATGGTAATGAGTGAGAGATTCAATAATTAATTTGGTTACATGAGTGGATAGCTAAGTTGTTAAGGAACACGTACGACTTTAGGGAATCAAATTCAGGCGAGTAGAACTCCCAAAACTAATCTTAACGTGAATAGGTAGTTTTTGAATTTCATGAGTTGAAGGTGTGTTGTGAAATGGTGGTTTGAAACTCTAATTCTGATGTTCTGTCTCCATACAAGCCGCCAAGGAGGGATTTATTCCGCTAGGGCTAGGTCGATGTGGTGAGTTGGGACCCGCTACAGCGGTCTAGTTGTGACTTAAGTCAGAATTAAACCCCAAAAACGTAATTTTTTGAAAGTTTCATTCTTTAGAGCTGAGAGACGACCCAGGGATATTTCTTGAAGGTTTTACACATCTTCTAGAACTAAATGTAAATATTTTACTCCCCTAATCTATTTTTCGATCTGTAGAATATAGATTCTTGGTTAATTATCATTGAGGGAGAGTTTTGAACTTAATTTGATAGTGGGAAAAATCCCTAGCTGCACCTTAGGATCATAAGTTTGGTCTTGGGTTGTTAGGTTTGTTATAATCCGGCTAATAGACCTTAACTAATTGATCCCTGCATTAAATTGTTGTTTGTAGACCTAGAGCAAGCGGAAAGAATCTGAAAAGGGAAGGTTCAAGTGCCATAGGGGGATTGAAGCTTGGTTTAGAGGAATATGATTGTTTGATTTCTTGTTTGTGTGATATATGTTTGTGATTACTTTATTGTAATACGTCTATGTATGTGAATGAAGCCTTGTTGATCAAACCTAATGAAATGAGTACGAATGAATAAATCTATGCCATGATTCAACACTTGATTGTATGATTATATGAATGTACATATGACTGTGATTGTAATTGTGGTTGTATTGATGGATCGGGTGTCACGTTCAGACACACTAACTGGGATCGAGTGTCATGTTCCGACACTTATATTAGATTGGGTGTCACGTTCCAACACACTAATTGGGATCGGGAAGCAAGTTCTTGTACACTAACAGTTTGGGTATAGGTTTCCATGAGAAGACCATTGAATTGTCATATTTACTTGTCATTGAGAATGTGGATTTGTACATTGCTCTTGAAATAATCATTGTGTATACATTATGAGCATGTCATATTTACCTTGTTGTGACTAGTTATATATGTTTCTTTTACTGGAATAGCCATGTGATCTTACCAGTACACTGTGGTTGTGTGCTGATTCTACACTTGCTTGTTCTTTGTTGAGTACAGGGCATCTTCAAGAGGCTACTTATAAACCTAAGCTAGGAGATTAGTGATCGAGACTGGATTTCAAGAATAAGCTAGTTCTTTCAGGTTGCCATGAAGTCCTTCATTTTGTTTAGTCCATTCTCTTGGACGTTGACTAGTTCTTTAGATGCTTGTTCTATTAAGTTTTAGTTTTCACGGTTGTACCGCTATTCCTTAGAATTGTGGATTATTAGAGTTTTGGTACATTGATTTTCAGGTTCTAGCGGTTGTTTTCTGCAGTGTTTTGATAGTCATTAAATTCCCAGAATTTATGGGAACTCCTTATTTTTTTTCTGCATTTAAACCTGCTTCTGTACCTTTAATTGCATAGTATTTTAGTTAAGTTGTTTAGTTTGGGTTATAGTAATGCTTCTCCTACCGGAGGGTTCGTGTGAGTGTCAATCATGATGGTCTGGGTCGTGACAGTAACCTTCCTCGAAGTTAAACATGAACGCTCCAAAACTACTAAACTTGAGCTCTCATCTTCAAATAACCTGTGAGCACTGCCATGCTACAAAATATTTTATCACAACGTCAATATGGAAATTTAGATATAACATTTGAAATAATTAGAGAAAGAAAAAAAAATTTAGTTATGAGAAAGTGGGACCCACACTAACAATTTCTTAGAAATGACTCTGCCAAAAAATCCAGAAAACCTAAAGGAACTTGTACCCTATAAAATGGGCACACTCTTAGCTAGGAAAGGGATAAAATAGACCATACAATAAAACAAAAGAAAAGTCACCAAAAAAGACGTTGGTAGCCCTTTCTAGGCAGAAATTACCTTCTCTCAAAGCTTCCCACACTTCCCGATCGCTCCCATATGTCACCACTCTACCACCCAAATCAATGCAACTGAAATCACTCAATTTGGAGCTACCTAGCTCTCAAAATCATCTTTGAAAAAATAGTAATAAAGCTATACAAAGGGTTATTGGTCTTAATTAAAATTCAAGTCAGCTAGCCCTCTCTAACTCGGTTGGCCATTCTGCTGGCAATCGCAAATGCAATAGCTTCACGTCAATGCACTAGCAAAGGCAAGTACAATCCCCTAATGCAGCCCCTTGGTGTGTGAATGTGTTGGCTCAGGTGCCAAGACTCCGTGAATAAAAGGCACACACTAAGCTGCAATAGTTATCAGTACCACAACTGATGAGCTTAAACTCTGAAATCCTGATGGACCGTGTATTCGTTCAAAATCCCACATGCACAAAAAGTGGGTCCCACCCCCAAGATTCTTTATTAATCAACTTCCCAGTAGGCCTCAAAATCATATTGGAAGACTAAAGAACAACAAAAAAAGGCATTCGAGATCAAATTCAACTTTTCAGATCTAACAAGCTGATGTAACTTTTAAGACGATTGTGTTTAACAAGAATGTTGACAAAAGTCATGTAACACCCCAAAAGTTTCTAAGTTAAGACTCGAACCACAGGGTCATATCTAGTGATTCATAAATTATCCAAACGTGTAGAGGTAAATTCTTTAGTGTGGAAATGATTTGAATATGAATTACGGTTACTAGAATCCCATAGCACAAAGTAGGGTTGAATGCTTCCTTATCGATTAAGTTTTAATGTAAGATTCTAATTGGGTTGACTTTAAATGACCATATCTCCTATAATATAAAAATTTAAGTGTCCTATAACCTATTAAATTAAAGGTATTTGAATCCTCTATCCAACACCACCAATTTCACATTAATCCAATTTCTAAGTGAAAAGTTATGACCATTTTAGTAACAGATACAGTGCAGTGACGAATTAGCCGACGGAAAAACATTAAAAATGGTCTTTTTGTCTTTTTATCTTCAAGAAAACCCTAAACGATTTTCTTGATTAATATAAGGCTCAAACCAATCAGATTTTCATCTTAATTTATTATTCTCTTCTCTCTCAAACCCTAAGACAAAACCCTGAGGAAAAATCAAAGTAGAAGACTCCATTCAAGATTCTTTCAAATTTTTTTCAGGATTCTTTTAACTTTTTACAAGATTCTTCTTCAAAGTAAGTTCTTATCCAAGAATTACTTCTTTCCAACTCAAATTCCTCCATACAATTATCAATCACTAATGGAAATCATAATTTTTGGCCATAGAGATTTCAAGAAACTAATTCAAGAATCTCAAGAAACGTTTTTGTCACGCCCCAAGCTACCCCCGAGACGCGGACACGGGACCTAGGACCACAAGTGATCCCAAGCTAACCCTGCTGGCATGATCATGAGCATACTAAAGATAATAAACTGATGCGGAAGCTAAATCATAAATAAAATGAAAAAGATGGGGAATTCCCATATACTATAACTGAATATATGAAAAACTGAATGAGTTTAATACAAAGAAGTTATTAACTCAATACTAAATGAATCTAACTATGTTTGAATATAAGCCTCTAACTGACTAGAAATGTTGGGACATGCCCCAACTAGATCTAGCAAAACTGAAACTAAAAACTAAAAGCGATAAAGGTAAACATGTCACTAGTCCTCGAAGAATGAGGACTCACCACCGATCTTCTTTGGGCCGAAGATCGGGAACCGATCTAAGCGTGATCGGATGCCGAGAACTTGAACCTACATCACGAGAAGATGTAGCGCACGTATGCGTCGTCTTTGAAAGGTGCGAGCATGCGGGATAGAGTAAAAGCTGAAATATAGCATAATCGAACAAAGCATACTAAGCAATGATATAATCTCGAACATGATATAGATCTTTGAAAATGCGAATCTTGAGCTAACTCGATTGCAATGACCACATTTATAACATGCCGAGACCGAATACTGACTGTACTGAAATATGGTCAATGCAATAGAGTCTGACTGAACTGTGGGAGCTACTAATAACCGACATAAAACCACATGAACTAAATGTGGAGTCCGATGTATACGCCCCATCGAGAGGACCCAATATACCCTGCCAGAGGTATAAAGGCATGCTGACGTGATCACTAAACTGATGTTGCCCACAGAGGAGACTTACACCTACGTGGCTCGTAGTTCTGGGACTATATGTGTACGCTGAACCCTAGTCCAACTCGGTATTATGCTACTCCCAATAGATTAAGTGATTAACACATTATGACTGAATTTACGTAAATCTTGGATAGCTCGAAGGCGAACATGCAAACCGAGAATGCAACAATTAATCCGATAATGATGCATTCATAAACCGAGGCATGTAAAAGCGAATACGATTTATCGACCTAGCATGTGTAATTCAAGAACTAAAGAAATACATAGCTAGGGTTTCGAAATTCATGCGATAAAGGCGAGCAATAACATGATAATCTGATTTGGAACACTTAAATAACTAATTCATGATGATCTGCTATAATTCTAGGAACCCTAGGTCTGTTCATAATCATGGAATCAAGAATCTGACTGAATTCTAGGGACCTAATGGGCGAAAGGAACCCACTAGTGAAATCCCACATACTTGGTGATGAATTCCACAGAGAAATCTTTCGATTTCGGGGCTGGACTGAAGGAACCTTGCTGCGTTCTTGAACTAGGGTTCTTGACCTCTTTTATCCTCTCTTGCTTCTAATTTTCTAAGTTTGATTAATGATTTTGACTAAGGTAAGTTCTAGTTATGTTTCTAGGATTAAACTGATTAAAACCTCATGATTTGGGGTCTAAACGACGTACCTTAGGGGTTAACCGAAATAGGAAAAGACCAAAAAACCCCTGAATTAGTTGCTGTCGGACTGATCGACGAAATGGACTGACGGGCCGTCATTCAATCGACGGTCCGTCGATTGGGTCCGTCGATCGAGTCTGTCCGGTAGGGCTTTACTAAAACGGGCATAACTTTTTACTCGGAGGTCGGAATTTAGCAAACTCGGTGGCGTTGGAAAGATAATTCAATTATATATCATATAATAGGTAATGGGACATACAATTATTTTTGTGCTAAAAGTTATGACCATCTGAAGTTGACCCATCAGAATTTTCAGCTAACTGGTTGCTGATCCTCATCTACGGTCAGACCTACGGATCGTGGATCGAATGATGGTCCATGCTGGTCGACCGTAGTTCATGTCAGAGACTGGGTAAGGAGGTCTTGATCCATGGACACAGACCACGGACCGTGGTCTGATCTACGGACCGTAGGTCTGTCCGTGAGTCGAGACTTAGCCAAATTTTCTGAGCCTGGCTGGGGAGGGGTTGCAGTGGTGAACCACGGACCACCAGCACGGGCCGTGGTCTGACCTACGGTCCGTGGATGGCAACCGTAGGTTGCACCTGCAACTTTTCAAAATTTGCATTTTGGTCTATTTTCGAATACGGGGTGTTACATTATCTCCCCCTTGGGACCATTCGTCCTCGAATGAAGACTAATCTAGCTGAAATGGAGGGCTACAATCCCTACCACTAAACACTGAGAACTGAATTTCTGACTGAACTGAGTTCCAAGAACATGCAAATACGCTGAAAATGCAAGTCCAAACTGAAGGAACATGATCCTAAAATTGAATTTACGCATGAATGACTGAAAAACTGAAGAGGAACTATTACCTCAAGCTGAAATGGAATCGGAAGGAAAGAGGTGAGGATACTTGGACTTCATGGCTGCGCTCGCTTCCCAAGTAGCTCCCTCCGCCCGACTCCTCCACAAAACCTTGACTGAAGCGACTTCTTTATTTCTCAACCTTCTAACCTGACGATTGAGAATCTCAACTGGTACATCCTCATAAGAAAGGCTATCTTTTATAGTCACAGTCTCTAATGACACTATGGATGCTGGATCACCCACACACTTCTTCAAAAGAGAAATGTGAAAGACTGGATGCACTAACTCATAAGCCACTTTACCAATCCTTTTCAAGATCCGATAAGGGCCTACATATACGGACCGAGCTTCCCTTTTTGCCAAATCTCATCACCCCCTTCATAGGTGTTACTTTCAGGTAGTCCCAATCATCAACTTGGAATTCTAGTTCCCTTCTTCTCACATCTGCAAAAGATTTTCGCGACTACGGCGAGTCTTAAGTCTATCTCTAATGAGTTGCACTTTCTCCATAGCATCAAGGACTCGAATCGGGTCCTATCAAGGCTGCTTCACCTACTTCAAACCAACCAACCGGAGATCTACATCTACGCCTATACAATGCCTCATAAGGGGCCATCTCGAATCTTTGGAATAGTAACTATTGTTGTAGGCGAACTCAATAAGAGGAAGGTGATCATCCCAACTACCCTTGAAGTCGATCACACAAGCTCTCAACATGTCTTCTAAGGTCAGAATGGTACGCTCCGCCCGACCATCCGTCCGTGGATGAAATCTTTGTGCTAAGGTTAACCTGAGTACCAAGACCTTTCTAAAATGACTTCCAGAAATGAGAGGTAAACTGAGGACCTCTATCTGAGATGATAGAAAAAGGAAACCCATGCAACCTCACAATCTCATTAATGTAAAGCTTGGCATAATCTTCCGCTGAATCTGTAGTCTTGACCGCCAAAAAGCGAAAAGACTTAGTAACCCTATCAACAATCACCCAAATGGAGTCATGCTGTCTGCGAGTACGAGGTAAACCTGTGATGAAGTCCATGTTGATCACTTCCCACTTCCAAGTAGGAATGTCAATCTCTTGAGTCATACCTCCTGGTTTCGATGTTCTACCTTGACTTGCTGGGGCAATTGGGGCACTTAGCCACAAAATCGCTATATCTCTTTTCATACCATTCCACCGGTAGACTTCCGCGAGATCACGGTACATCTTAGTGGCACCTGGATGAATAGAATATCTGGAATTATGGGCTTCTGCGAGAATATGTTATCTCAATTCACCCACATCAGGAACACACAATCTACCTTGATAGCGAAGTACACCATCTCCCCCTTGGGAGAAAACCTCCACTCTCTGATTGTGGACTGCACCCTTAAGTTCAAGCAAGATTGGATCACTATCTTGCTTTTCCTTAACCTCTACTACCAAAGAAGATTCTACCCCATTACGAACCTGTTACACCACCATCTGATATGCTCATAAGACGAACTCCTAGGCGAGCAAGTCTGTGAACATCCTTTGCTAACTCTTTTCTTTCTTCTTCAACATGTGCTACACTACCCATGGATAATCTGCTAAGAGCATCTGCTACTACATTCGCCTTACCCCGATGGTAATGCACACTCATATCATAATCTTTGAGGAACTCAAGCCACCTTCTCGGCTAAGATTCAACTCTTTCGGGGTGAACATATACCGAAGGCTCTTATGGTCTGTGAACATATCTACATGAACACCATACAAGTAATGTCCGCAAATCTTAAGTGCAAGCAGCACGCTCTCTAGCTCGAGGTCATGAGTTGGGTAGTTCTTCTCATGTACCTTAAGTTGTCTAGAAGCATAAGCTATAACCTTACCTCACTGCATCAACACACAACCTAGGCCAACTCTGGATGCATCACAATAGATCACATAACCATCTGAACCCTCTGGTAGAGTCAAGACAGGAGCTGTAGTCAACCTAGTTTTCAATTCTGTGAAGCTTTTCTCACAATCATCTGACCATTGGAACTTAACCTTTTTCTGAGTTAGCTTAGTCAATGGAGAGGCTATGGATGAAAATCCTTCCACAAACCGTCTGTAATAACCTGCTAGACCCAAGAAACTTCTGATATCTGTAGCAGAGGTAGGTCTAGGACATTGTTTCACTGCTTCTATCTTCTGGGAATCTACTCGAATTCCTTCACTAGACACAATATGCCCAAGGAAAGCAAAGCGATTGTAACCAAAACTCACACTTGTTAAATTTTGCAAATAATTGATGATCTTTGAGAGTTTGCGAGAACAACTCTCAAATGACTCGCATGCTGTCTTCGAAATGTCACTATCTATGACTCTGAGCTGATGATAACCTGATCTGAGGTCTATCTTTGAGAAATGACTAGCACCCTAAAGTTGGTCGAACAAGTCATTAATTCTGGGGATGAGATACTTATTCTTGATTGTGACCTTGTTCAACTGCCTATAGTCAATGCACATTCTGAGAGAATTATCTTTCTTCTTTATGAACAACACTGGTGCACCCCATGGTGAAATACTAGGTCTGATGAAACCCTTATCTAGAAGGTCTTTCAACTGTTCTTTCAATTCCTTAAGCTCTGCTGGAGCCATTCTGTAAGGAGGAATAGAAATAGGCTGGGTATGCGGAAGGAGATCAATTCCAAAGTCGATTTCCCTTTCGGGAGGAACTCCGGGAAGATCTTAAGGAACACTTCGGAAACTCATTGACTACGAACCGACTCAAGAGTTGGGGATTCAGAACTAGAATCCTTAACCCGAACTAGATGATAGAGATAACCCTTAGAGATCATCTTTCTGGCCTTAAGGTAAGAAATGAATCGACCCATAAGCACTAAGCTACTACCCTTCCATTCTAAGATTGGTTCGTCTGGAAACTGAAAACGAACAATCCTAGTTTTACAATCGACTGAGGCATAACAGGAATGTAACCAATCCATACCTAGAATGATATCGAAGTCTACCATTTCTAACTCTACAAAATTTGCTGAGGTGACTTTCTGAGAGACTGTGACAGGGCAATTTCTGTATACCCGTCTAGCTATAACTGGGTCACCGACTGGAGTAGAGAGGGCGAGAAGGGTTCTCGAGAGAGTTTCAGGCTAACACGGAATTGGACTGCTATATAAGGAGTTACAAAAGAAAGAGTAGCCCCCGGATCTAACAATGCATAAACATCAAGATCAAACACTCGTAACGTACCAGTGACTACATCAGGAGAATCTTCCTGATCTTGACGAGCCTGAAGAGCATAGAGCCTGTTTTGGCGCTGTCCACCACCGCACCCGGAAGAGTTACCGAGTCGGGCGACTTCTTTGGTCTTCCGCTGAAGATGTAGGCGAGCTCTACCATTATTTCCTCCTTGACCTTGTCTTGAAGGACAATCCTTCAATCTATGACTGGCCCGACCACACCCAAAGCATCCTTCCTTACCCGCAAGGCACTCACCTGGATGGTTCTTACTACACTTTGGGCAAGTTGGGTAGGTTTTGGTGCCCGAAACACTACCTTGAGACTTAGAGCCCGACGCCCTACCTTTCGATCATTACTGTAACACGGGGATGGAACACTAGCCGATGAAGGGGCCGGAGTCGAAGACTTCGCCCAAAAGCGCAAGCGATTTCCACCACCCGATTTCTGTTGGGAATATTCGTAGTTACTTGTTCTTGCTTTCTTAGTCTCTTTAGCTCGTTCCCTAAGCTTATCACCCTCAACCTGCTGAGCATGAGTCATGAGCCTAGAGATGTTCATGTCTCCGAACAACATAGTATTCCTGCACTCTGTTTTCACTAAGTCTGACACCCCATACAGAAATTTATTCATCTGAGCCCTGGAATCAGCAGCCATGTGAGGAGCATACCTGGAGAGTTGGTTAAACTTGAGCCCATACTCTTGGACAGTCATGTTACCCTGCCTTAAGTTCATAAATTCCTGGGCCCTTGCTTCTCTCAACTCTATGGGAAAAAACCTATCCAGAAAGGTTTCGCTGAAACAATCCCAAGTAATAGGAGCGACGTCTCGTACTTTGTTCTCCTTCCACCGAGTATACCGAGATATGAGCCACATCTTTCGGTTGGTAAGATGCTAACTCAACCCGATCATTCCCAGTGATCTGCATCACCTCAAAGATCTTCTTGATCTCATCCAAGAAATTCTGGGGATCTTCACCAGTCTGTGATCCTAAGAACTCAGGCAGATTCATCCTAACAAAGTCACGGACCCTTGATGCTGCTGATCCACCATTTGCATTCGCAGGAGCTTGAACACGTTGATTGTTCTGGTTGGCCACACTCTGAGCCAACATCTGAATGGCATTCCTGAATTCAGCATTTGAGACTTCCTGATCTGGAACTAGAGGAGCTGCGCTTGCGTTCCTGGCATTCGCATTCCTAACATAAGCTTTACGAGGAGGCATGATCACTGAAACGTAGAACGTCGAGTTAGAATAGAATTAGATCATACCTTACGCACGATAAGAGTAACAAGAAAGTGAAGTTTTTCCTAAAACACTTCATAGCCTCCCTCTCATTAGATGTGGTGCACTTCACACCTATGAAAAGGACTCTACTTAGTGCGGCTTTTCAGATATCCTAGGACTCTTAAACCTAATGCTCTGATACCAAGTTTGTCACGCCCCAAGCTACCCCCGAGACGCGGACACGGGACCTAGGACCACAAGTGATCCCAAGCTAACCCTGCTTGCATGATCATGAGTATACTAAAGATAATAAACTGATGCGGAAGCTAAATCATAAATAAAATGAAAAAGATGGGGAATTCCCATATACTATAACTGAATATATGAAAAACTGAATGAGTTTAATACAAAGAAGTTATTAACTCAATACTAAGCTGAATCTAACTATGTCTGAAAATAAGCCTCTAAACTGACTAGAAATGTTGGGACATGCCCCAACTAGATCTAGCAAAACTGAAACTAAAAACTAAAAGCGATAAAGATAAACATGTCACTAGTCCTCCAAGAATGAGGACTCACCACCGATGCCGCTTGGGCGAAGATCGGGAACCGATCTAAGCGTGATCTGGATGCTGAGAACCTGAACCTACATCACGAGAAGATGTAGCGCACGTATGCGTCAGTACTGGAAAGGTACTGAGCATGCAGGATAGAGTAAAGCTGAAATATAGCATAACTGAACAAAGCATACTAAGCAATGATATAATCTGAACATGATATAGATGCTGAAAATACTGAATACTGAGCTAACTAATTGCAATGACCACATTTATAACATGCTGAGACTGAATACTGACTGTACTGAAATATGGTCAATGCAATAGAGTATGACTGAACTGTGGGAGCTACTAATAACCGACATAAAACCACATGAGCTAAATGTGGAGTCTGGTGTATACGCCCCAACGAGAGGACCCAATATACCCCGCGGAGGTATAAAGGCATGCGACGTGATCACTAAACCGATGTTGCCCACGTAGGGGACTTACACCTACGTGGCTCGTAGTTCGGGGACTATATGGGTACGCCGAACCCTAGTCCAACTCGGTATTATGCTACTCCCAATAGATTAAGTGATTAACACATTATGACCGAATTTACGTAAATCTTGGATAGCTCGAAACCGAACATGCAAACCGAGAATGCAACAATTAATCGATAATGATGCATTCATAAACCGAGGCATGTAAAACCGAATTTTGAAATATCGACCTAGCATGTGTAATTCAAGAACTAAAGAAATACATAGCTAGGGTTCTGAAATTCATGCGATAAAGGCGAGCAATAACATGATAATCTCGATTTGGAACACTTAAATAACTAATTCATGATGATCTCGCTATAATTCTAGAAACCCTAGGTCTGTTCATAATCATGGAATCAAGAATCTAAGCGAATTCTAGGGACCTAATGGGCGAAAGGAACCCACTGGTGAAATCCCACATACCGGTGATGAATTCCACGGAGAAATCTTTCGATTTCGAGGCCGGATCGAAGGAACCTTTGCTGCGTTCTTGAACTAGGGTTCTTGACCTCTTTTCTCCTCTCTTGCTTCTAATTTTCTAAGTTTGATTAATGATTTTGACTAAGGTAAGTTCTAGTTATGTTTCGAGGATTAAACTGATTAAAACCTCATGATTTGGGGTCTAAACGACGTACCTTAGGGGTTAAACGAAATAGGAAAAGACCAAAAAACCCCTGAATTAGCTGCTGTCGGACTGATCGACGGAATGGACTGACGGGCCGTCATTCAATCGACGGTCCGTCGATCGAGTCTGCCCGACAGGGCTTTACTAAAACGGGCATAACTTTTTACTCGGAGGTCGGAATTTAGCAAACTCGGTGGCGTTGGAAAGATAATTCAATTATCTATCATATAATAGGTAATGGGACAAACAATTCTTTTTGTGCTAAAAGTTATGACCATCTGAAGTTGACCCATCAGAATTTTTAGCTAACTGGCTGCTGATCCTCATCTACGGTCAGACCTACGGACCGTGGATCGAATGACGGTCCATGCTGATCGACCGTAGTTCATGTCAGAGACTGGGTAAGGAGGTCTTGATCCACGAACACAGACCACGGACCGTGGTCTGATCTACGGACCGTAGGTCTGTCCGTGAGTCGAGACTTAGCCAAATTTTCTGAGCCTGGCTGGGGAGGGGTTGCAGTGGTGAACCACGGACCACTAGCACGGGCCGTGGTCTGACCTACGGTCCGTGGATGGAAACCATAGGTTGCACCTGCAACTTTTCAAAATCTGCATTTTGGTCTGTTTTCGAATACGGGGTGTTACAGTTTTCTTGATGTTTCTCCTTCAAGCTAGGGTTTCAAGGCTTCTAATCAAGTTCTTCTTAAAGATTCTTCAAGTTTCTTCAAGAACCTTGAACTTCCAAGTATGTAAGACTAACATAGTGTTGGACTTGTTCGTCCTCATACTTTACATCTACTTTCAAAATAGTTAAAGATAAATGTAGGATTCTATCCTTAGATTTAAGTATTCATGAGATAAGTTGATTTTGAGTTCTTGAGTTTTGGATTCTTTTTGAAATTCAATTCCTAATTATTGAATTGCTATATGTTATGTATTAAAATTCTTTAGTTGATTTGTTTATGTCTATATTTCAGCATGAACCCTATTAATTGAGTATTTTTTAGAGTAGAAGTATGAGTTAGTTATGAGTTTCGAGTTTTTGAGTACTTGAGTACTTGAGTCTTGAGTTCTGAGTACTTTGTTTCCTTATTGCTATTAAAATCCCTGTGTTGAGTCGTTCATGTCCATAATTCCACATGAACCCTATGATTTGAGTTATCAATTTTGGAAAGCTTTTTAAAGGCAACACTTGAGTTCTTAAACAGAGTTTTGAGAAAGTAAAGATTAGTTTTGAGAAAAGAGTTTCTAAAATATGATTAGTATGACAATCGAGTATCACATCAATGTATGAGAAGTATGGTATCTATATATACCATCAATGTTTATGCAATATGACTTCCCCAATATTCAATGATCACATTATAATATGATTTTGAAATGTTTATTGAGAAAGAGTTTTCAAGTATGAGTATAAGGGGACTATGTATTTCCATAGGAATTAATTTTTACATTGATGAAAGAGAAACCGAGATTTCTGAATGAGTTATGAGTTCAAAAGATATTTCGAGAATAGTTACCTCTTATAAGGGGGTAGTTTGAGAGATTATCTCAAACTGGAGGAAGATATATGTTTTAAAACATATGAGCATGAATATATATTATTGGGAGTACTATTGAGAACCGATATGGGGGAGAGTTCAGACAACTCACAGCCCTCGTAAACCATGTATGCCAACATGGGTAAAGGGTCATACTTTTTAGATGATTCCTTATTGATTTTAAATATAGCTTAGTGGATCGACTTAGTTGAGGTGTTCAATACCCCAGAAAGGTATAGGATAGTTCTGGCAACGTGGGCGAGACGATGTATCATCAGTAGCTCATAGTGATTGTTGTCGGTTAGAGAATCTCCCTAATAGAGTTAAAAGTGTATTTTTATTATATCACTTATTATGTTGAGTTTCAATGGTGATTAAGTGTTTTTGTAAAGTTTTAAACGATCTCATTCCTTTAATCCTTTATATTCAGTTGAGTTTATGCTTTATTTATTGCAGTACTTTCTTTCAGTTATTTTTTATTTCGCTATATTACATACTCGTACATTCAATGTACTGATGGAATTCGACCTACATTTTTTAATGATGCAGACACATGTTCTTACGATCCTCAACAAGAGTCTGTTAAGACCACTTCATCTGCTTATCTGCTTTTGAGTAAGCTTTCCTTGCTTTTGGAGGACTCCAGTTTTATGAGTTGTTAGTATTAGTAACATTTTTAGTAGTCGCGGGTCTTGTCCTGACACTCTTCCATACAAAGTAGAGGCTTTATAGATAGACAATTTTGGAGAGTCTTTCAGTTTCACATGTTTTATTTAAAACTTATTTTCATACTCAATATATTCAACAAAGTTATTAGATTCAATAAACTCTTTTTTAAATGTTTCTTTCAATTTGATTCTTATGTATGCCCAAGTTAGTCATCTGCTTGTAGTCAGCAAGGAGGAGGGTTCGCTTGGCGACCAATAATAGCTCCTGAGTGTCGGCCACATCCAGGGTGTAGGCTCAAGTCGTGACAAGTCAAACCTTTCCTTAAGCTTTAATGTTAAACACCTAATGGAACAAACTAAGACAGGAAGCTTTAGGGTCCAAACAATTCATACCTCAAGCTTAAAGTGGTCCTTCAAGAGTTGATGGAACCGTCTGAATCCCATTCCCTATGAGTGGGGAATTTCAACTTATTTGAGGCTCCTTTCTTATTATTTTATGGTACTCAAGTAGAGAAGAGTCTAATTGTTCATTGAGTTGTGTTGATTTTAAGTATTTGTTGCTTGAAAGGAATATTATGGAAAATAGTGGAGAAAGGAGTTACACTTGAAGAAAAACCATCTCTAATGTTGCTCTTGCGAAAAGAAGTTCTCTTCTCTAAGACAGTAAACTATAGTTAACTGGTCTCTTAAGAGATCAGACAAGGTTCACTTTTGCGATGGAGCCAAGAAAGGCATGGTTTTCTTTAGCCATAGGATTTTCACTTTTGCAAAAATCCAACCTATTTAGTAAGGCCTTGCTGTCTAGACAAGGTTAGAATTGGAATTTTATGGACTTTGAACCCAAATTCTCACAAAATATTTAGGAGAAACATCTTTGCATTACTCAATTATTGATAATTGTTAAATTTTATCTTTTAGTTTAGCTTAGAATATTTTTGAAGAACTCATAGTGTTGAAATTACATAATTTTGTGTTGACTGTGAAGCCAACTAGTCTCATTATTCATCTTTTGGATTGAAGATTGTGTTCTTTGCAGTAATATTTCATATCATATCTTCTTTCCCTTGCTTTATATTTCTTGATGTTATGGGTGTAATTTATTATTGAGATTGGGGTTTAGTGCGAGAAATAAGCAATTCCTTTATATCTTTGATTTCTCAATCTATTACTTTTTTGTTTGATTCCATGTCTTTATTCAGGAAACATGTGTTGTTTAATTTTCTTGTTTTCATTTATGATTTGAGAGTGCACGTTCAGAGCTAGCTTAGATCTTAGTGGGTTGCTCGAAAGAGAATTCGTGAAGTGGAAAATTAGATTGATAATCACATTTTAGCGTTAAATCTTGAGGTTGCTCGAATGAGAGATTTAGATTTTCATTGTTGAATGCAAGGCTTGCTTGAAAGAGTGGTCTAAATTAAGGTATTTGGTTTTTTGTTGTAATACATGACTGAGACAGAAAGAAGATTTCATGATATTTTACAATGCGAGAAAAATAAGATTTGTGTTGTTGAAGATGACCTAGCCTACCTGTGATTGAATTAGCAGGTCTTGAGATTGCAATGGATGATTGAATGAGGGTTAAATTCCAAATTTCCCAATTCCCAATTATCCCTTGCTTGATTTTTTCTCTATTCACAATCTTCATTTGGTTACCTTCACCAACCACCTTTTGATAATTGTGTATTATGATGTTTAGATTCAAACTAGTAGCTTGTATTTCTTTGTCTTTACAACGGCAACCAAATTGTTCCTTTTGGGATTTGACCATGACTCTCTTGTTGGGTATTTTTATTTCCAACAAACTCATTCTCTTTAGATCATTTTGAGGGTAATTTGAGGGTTATTGAAATTGGCTCTATTAACAGGAAAGCATTAGGCATATTGAATTTGTTAAGGATTTATAGTTTACTTCTTTCTATCTAAATATTGAATAGTTTCCATTACATTCTTTTTTATTTCCGTTTATGATTTCATGCGCTAACAATAAAATTATCTAGCTTGTAAGCCCTATGAGGATATCCCATTGCCTTGTCTTGAATAAAAATGGCTTGAGATGATCATTGATGAGCAATTGGGTGCATGCAACATATCCAATCTAGTAACATTCCAACATGCCGGAATCACTCACTTGGAGGGTAATGATTATTAAAGTCAATCCTAAAATGACCTAATGAGATTCTTACTCTTTCCTAATCCTCCAAAGAGAAAATGATTTGAAGTTTGGTAAGAAATTCAAGTCATAAAAGTGGATAGATCGAGAGACACTCTTGATGCTATCATGTACTACCCATGATCTTAGGAAAGAAAATGATCTAAATTTGGGGAGAAGGTTCATTACCTCCAAGTAGAAATACAAAGGGTGATGTAACCAGCATCGTGCCTCGATGTTAATTTTTTTTGCTTGATTGGAGGTAACTCATCAGTATCTAAATAAATTTAATTCATAGTTTAATTTTGATTTTTTGAATTTAGGTTTAGTTAGACTTTTTTTTGACTAATCCTCATGATTTTAAAATTTTTGGAGTTGATTTGAATAGATTTGGAGACAAAGATCGTTAATACAATTAAATGAAATTTGGGGCTGAAACCCTTCAAAATTATGACCTGGAGAACTTTTTAGGTGCACAGTCTTACCCAATAAGGTTAGGCGCATCACCTAATGGGCCATGAGCTCATCGATATGGATAGAAAGTTACCTGCAAAAATTGGCCAATGAAGTTCTAAAAGCGAGTAGTGGTTCGCTTAAGTGAAGTCTGCACAGCGGCAACCTCATGCTAAAGCAAACATCAGTGAAGAACTACCACCGACCTTTTAGTAGGTCTAAAGTCTCACAGTGAGGTTGTAAAAAGTTCACACCTTGGCCCTTGACTAACTCTTAACAACTTCTAACTCTCTTTCTCTCTCTCTCTCTTTCTCACTCACTCACAAAGTAGCTAAGGCTTTCTGAATAGCCCGATCAATGATCCTGGGCATGTCTGTCTTAATCGTGGAGCTCTAACATCTAGTGATCGAGCAAGCCGACAGATCTAACATAGGAGTGGGGTAGGTCTCAAAGCAGCAGTAGCAAAAACATAAATAGTATGGGCATAAGGCATAATAGAAGAAGTAGAAATACATGCCTGCTCCTTTGACAAAGAAGGTGTGCTAGCCTCAGCTATTGTGTCTTGTTGTTGAAACTTCATCCTAGCCGCGTCATCATTGCAAGCAGTCAGCCTCCATCTGTCAGATAACATTGGAGGAGGCTGGGTGATCTTCACATTTATGGATACTCTAGAGGGAACTATTTCACTCTTATTTGTCTTAGTTGATGACGTGTTGTGTTTCTTTAATAAAATAATAAAATAAATATTATTTCATTAATTGATTATTTAAAATAATAATTACAAATTAAATAAAATTAATGATGATTTTCCATCTACAAATGTGTAAAAAAATCCAAAAAAAAACTTCCCCATTTCCCACAAAGAATCACTTATAAAACATGCTTTTATTTTTCTGCTCATAACTGATGTTAATGTCTTGATATGCAGCAATGAAGGTTGAAGAACAAGAATAATACATTACATTGCGAAAAGGAGCAAACAAGTTGTAAAATCTGATTAAACGAGAAGTTGGAGCTCGCAAAAGCCACTTGGCGGCTCGCCGAGTGAGCCTCCAGCTCACCAAAAGTTGCAGAACAGTAGCCCATGTATCAAGTCAACTTTACAAGTAAAAGTTAATTTAGCAACACACCGAATGGATCGACTATCTCAATCCTGCTCACCTAATCTTCTAAAACAATTGGATACAAGAACCACAACAAAAAGGTGACATGAAGTGCAACTCACTGGATCACTGAGTCGATCATAGATCCCGACTAACCTTGTCAGTTAGACTCCGTGTTGAGTTTTTGGACCATATAAATATATCTTTTCAAAGAAGAAAAGGAGTTCCTAAAGAAGAGATCCCAACTAGCCTAGTCTTTTAGAGTTTTCACATTTTTACATTGTTGAACATTCTTTGAGAATATCTGGATCTTTTATTTGAGGTTTTTGGATTCTATATTTAATGTTTGTATTGGGTATTGCAAATTGTTAACAATTAAAATGGATAATCTTTTTGGTAATAATTTCTTATTTTTCGCTATGTTAGGCTAAAACCCCTTACCTTAGGGGTGTGATCATAAACAGTGGCGTAGCTAGGAATTTAATGAAGGGTGTCCGAACTTTTAATAGTAATTTTTTTATAAAAAAAAACCACGATTTAAATTACCAAAACAAATAATCAAGTTAAGCAATATTTAATTAAATATAGGAATATTTTTAATAGAATTACAAGTGTATAATTCAAAACTAACATAAAGAAAATAAACTACTATTGAAAACATAATTTAAATATATTATTACAATTGTACTCGACGAGGTTTCATATCCTGAAACGTTTTTATAATAGACTCATTAGAAATAGTACGAAATACATTCTTTTTTACTTAAGGCACTATACAACCGTCTAAAAACTCATCATCCATTCGATTTCGAAAGTCATTTTTAATATACTTCATTGCCGAGAAAGCGCTTTCAACGATTGCAGTAGCAACTGGCAAAAGCAAAGAAAATTTCACTAAGCGAAATATAAGTGGATAAGTAAAGTTTTTCTTTGTCTCTACCAATTTTCTTGAAAGTTCACCAAGTCCACCTAAATCAGAGAATCTTTTATCAGTATCGCGTACATCGATAATGTAATTGGCAAGCTGATTCTGAAGGATGCCCATACTAAATTGATCAAAGTCATCAGGATTTAATTTAGCCACTCTCATTATTTTTCCAATGTCAATACTAGAAAATGAATTAACTGGATTCATGCAAGCTACTCCATGAAACAAATCACTTGTCACCTCATTGAAACGATCATTAAGTTCTTGAAGTTGCCAATCAATAATCTTATAAAATACTTCCACACGAAAATGATGTAAAACAGTATGATCAACAATTTTACATCGTGATCTTCCAGAGTTAAAATAGGGCTCATCAAAATTGGGTATCAAGATGTCATGTTTGATACAAAACATAGATATTTTATTGATAAGTGGCTCCTATCCATCATCTCTTAGTTTTTGAAGCCTTTTTTTGGCTACTTCAACAAGTATCATGACGTTTGCAATATCTTGTTCCCTTTTCTGTAGTGATATATTAAGATCATAAGTGATACCCAAAATATCTTTCATCAAATGTAACATGAAAGCAACCTCATAATGAAACGACCCCAAAAATGCCCGAAAATGTGCTTCGGAAACACCTAAAATTGTAATTTCCATATATCTCAAAATCCGTGCATCATTTCGAAAATTCGACTTCATATTCTTATTCAGGGGGTCAAATTGAGTGGGAAATGGGTCTAACCCGAATTTTAGAGCAACCGTATCAAAATTTGAAAATCGCAAAAAATGCGATTTTGAGGGTCAACTTTAAAGGGGCATATATCTCAGCACACAAGGAACTGGAAGGAGCTCAAACTATCAAAATTGAAGCTCTATGAGTTAGCTTTCCAACACAATTTGTTTCACCTCATTCCGAGTTAGGATGAAGGAGTTATGACCGTTTTCGTAAAACCTGTCTGGCAGAAAATGCAAATTCCGGTAGCCGAAAACTTTGTTCACCCGCCTCATTTTTTTTTCTAAGTGTTGGGACGTTTTTTTATAAAAAGGGGACATATCCATACTTAGTCATTTAACTTCAAAACATCCAAAAACTCTCCGTAAGCCCTCTCCAAAAATTCCACCAAGATCATCCACCAAATTCAAGAATCCCAAGCTTTAATTCCGGATTCAAGATTCAATCTCAAGCAATTCTCCATTCCAATCTTCATCAAGAATTCTCCAAAGTTGAGGTATGTGGGTTGATTGTGGAAACCTTCCTTTCCACAAGTCCAACCATTTATCCTCTATTTTACTTCAAGTTTATGGGTCCTTATGATCATTTATGAACTCTTGAATTATGGAATCACTACTACACACCCTATTAAGGTCTATCTTGCATATTTTCATGAAATGGTATTATTATGTGATGTTTATGGTTTTCATGCCTCCATGATCAAATTATGAAGGTTGTTATATATGTATATATATATGTATGTTGTTGGTGGGCTGTTTTATATGGATTTTGAAAATCGGTTGGACTTAGTACTCTTGAAACACATGATTTTATTTACATGAACAAGTAGCCCACCATATGTTTGATAAAATGTCATTTATAGAATTCTTATGAAATGGAAGGTCCAATGTACGTCCTATGAGTCGGATGATTATATAAGTATTGAAATGATGATAAAATGGATACATGTATATGATTTTCTCTATATAGTGTGTGAGTCGACCAAGCCTAGCTCGGGGGGATGTAGGCTCGGGTAACCGTATCAAGGGGTTTGTACCTTGGTTGCCTAGTACGGGGGGTAGTAGGCCCGTATAACCATATCGAGGGGTTTGTACCTTGGTCCCTAGCTCGGGGGGTGGTAGGCTCAAGTAACCACATTGAGGGGTTTGTACCTCTTTCGCCTCTCCAAGGGGGTGGTAGGCCTTGGAAATGCTATATTGATGGTCACTCACTACACATATACTATGCCCTACTAAATATAATTTTTATATAAGCATCATTATACATATCATCTCATTAATATGTTATCTATCGGGTACGATTATGCATTTTGCCTATAATGTCCATCCATTGTTGCATTGCATTGCATCCCATATACTTAGTACATTCAAACGTACTAATGCATACTCTATGCCTACATGATGTCACCATGTAGGGACCGGAGCACCGTCGACCATCCTCCTCCACGTGGCTAATACGATTTCCTATCAAGGTTATTGGTGAGTCCTCCATTCGGGGCGTTGCTCATGATCTTTTGCTATGTATAAGACCTTTTCCTTTTTAATTATGTATTGACTATGAGGGTGAGTCCGGTAGTTTGTCTCGGCCCCCGCTAAGTATCCATGTTTAGAGGTGGTGTTGGACAAGTTGTGTATTATGTTGGAGCTTGACTCATCTATGGTATTTATGTATTATTCTCTTTTTGTCTTGCTCCCTTAGTCCCAATTTCCCCTTGATTATGCGTATCGCTTATGGTCATTTTAATTGCTTCCGCGACCAAGGATGTGTAATGATATGCTATGAGGCTTGTTTGGGGTTCCCTCGGGTTCCCCATTCGCCGGTCACGTCTAAGCCCTAGACTTGGGTCGTGACACATAAGTTTGAAAACTTTTAAGATATCCTGATGCTTTAACTCTTTCATCTAAAGTATTTGCATCTTCAACAAGTGTATCAAGTACATCAATAATAGAGTCAAACAAAAGTATAAAGTTTTTGAAATGCTTTGTAGTGAGATCCCCCAACGAGTATCACCGGCTCTAATAAGACCAAGTTCTTGATTCAAACATCTACCTGTTTCTATTTCATCCATATCTAATGCCTTTTGAAGATTATCTTTTTGAGATTGTCATAATTCATCCATTCGTTTAAAAGAAGCTCCCAACACATTCAAAATATTTGAAACCAATAACACAAGTTCACCCACTTGAACGCATTTTTTTGAAATCGCGAGAAGAGTTAATTGAAGTTAATGAATAGAATGAGCCAATTTACTTTCTTTCTTAATTAACATTTTAAGACCATTGATATCACCTTGCATATTGCTTGCTCCATCATAACATTGTCCGCGTACATAAGATAAACTTAATGAATGTTAAGCAAGCACATTAACAATTGTTTTCTATAGAGATAAAGAACTGGTATCTTTAACATGAACAAGTCCAATAAATGCTTCCACTACAAATCCTTTTTTGTCAACATATCATAAAATAATAGCCATTTTCTCCTTACGTGACACATCAAAAGATTCATCAACTAATAAAGAAAAATAATCACCATTTAGATCCTCCATTATAGACTTCAATCTTTCTATCTTACATGCATCACAAGTTCTTTTTGAATATCTTGAGAAGTCAATTTATTATTTCTTGGAGCATTTTCTAACACGAAAGGTTTGATGTTTTCACACCTATTCTGTACCAGGAAAGAACTTCAACAAAATTACCTTTGTTTAATGATGATTCACTTTCATCATGACCGCGAAGTGGTAATCCTTGATTCAAGAGAAGTCTTATCACATCAATTGAAGCATTTAAGTGAGTCCAATATTCAAGCTTAATCTGATCAGATTGCCTATCAAATGCAGCATGAATGGACTGTCGTTGTTGCATTAGATCATCACATTTTCTCTTTTCTTGATTATGAACGCTATTCGGTCCACCAACATGTTTGTCAAACTTACTCTTATTATGCCAATTGTTAAATCATGTTGAAAATACTTCACCTCCACCTTGATGAATATTATTGCCTTTAAATAAATAACAAGGTAAACAATATGTTGTATCTGCACTCTCACTATACTCTAACCAATCATACGCTTTATACCAATCAGAGTTGAAACAACGCATTGCTTTAGCAATATATGATTGCGGGTATTCTATAATATTTGGTCGACAAGGACCAAGTTTAAGATATGCCCTTCTTATTTCATCACGAAGATTTGGATCATGATTTATAATTGAAGTTCTTTTTCCTAGATCAACTTCTAGAGTATTTAAATCAATGCTTTGTTTTTCAGTAGAATGTGACAACATCTCTAATTGATCTACCGTTGTTTCTTTATTTGGTTGACTTAGAGAAGACGAACTATTTTTTGGTACTCTATTATAATAATTCCTCATGTCTATTGAAACTAAAATATTAAGTTAGTTATTTTTGTTATAAAATAAGACAACGAGAAGAAAAAACAGAGAGAGAGAATTATTGAGATTCTATTCTTAATAATATTGTGATATAATTTGGGTAAATGAGTGTCCTATTTATAGAGAAAGAAAACCTTATTCCATAAGGGAAAAGTATTTAAATTTAAGGAAATTTATTCCATAAGGAAAATGTATTAAAATTTAAGGAAATAATTCAATTTTAATTGAAAAAAAATTAGTTAGTAGAGGAGGGATTAGAACTTGGGTCCCATGGAGCCATTCATGATACTATCATCCACCAAGCTACTGAACTTTTATGTTAAAATTACGCATATTTATTTACTTAATTGAATTCAAGAAGTCAAAATAATTACAGAAAAGGAAAACAACCCTGCGGGGAATAGAACCGGTACAAAGAGTAGGATTGCACAGGCTATTGCCAACTCCACTGTGCATCACTTTGTTATTTCAGGGGGTCCAAATTCTATATATACGAATATAAATTCAAAACATTACATGTATATAGAGTATAATTTTTCGACAAAGGGTGTCCAATTGGAAACCCTTGAGCCTACGTGGCTCCGCCCCTAATCATATAGTCGAATGAATTAATTAGCTTATGGATATTGTTAATGGCTGAATTTTATGTTGTTTTGAAATGGTTTGAATTATTTATTCATGTCTTAATTGATGAACTGAAGTTGCAAAGTAAGTTCTAATTTAGTTTTCTATGCTTGCTTGAGAAAGATGTATAGGGTAGAATGAATGATTGATAATTGTATTAGTTTGCATCTTTATAACCCAACATGAAAGTGTGGGTTTATTAAGGATTTGGGTTGATTGGTATTGTTAAACTTGTTCAGGTTCGCGAGAACTCACTTAAAACATGATGGTTGATCGAGAGATGACTATTGTATTCAACACCTATCCTACCCATTGAGATTTAACAACTTGTAGAAATTAGTAATCACCCATTAAGTGAAATTAGCATTTGATTAATCATATTTCGAAGTTACTCACTCTACCTATTCAAATCCCATTTTAATTGTTGTTATTAGAACTTTGTTACCAAATCCCCCCTTTTGATATTGATAATTGAAACTTTGAGATTTATTTTAGGTTACACAATTAATGATTTACCTCTACAAAAGAATAGAGCACGTCTTTACTTCATAATTGAATTATTTATCATATCACTCCAAGTGGGATTGACCCCAACTCATCATTGGGTTTATACTTGTTAGTGACTGCCTAAAATTTGAATCGGAAGAAATGTAGTTGAGCATTATAAAAAATGGAGCCGATGCCGTTAAGTGGTGTTTATAATTCTTTTATTAAAAATGTTCTAGTGAGCTAGTCTTGTTGTAGTAGAATTTTCGTATTTGTGTTCTTGTAGGTTTCTCTAAAATAGTTAAAGAGATTAGTGTGAACGAGAGCATTGAAAGTAACATTGGGAACAATGATGACATCGAATATTTGCATGATGTTAATGTGGATCAGCTAGGAAGTGCCGCTACTATTCTATTTCCCCTAACTATGGGTAATGTGGTGTTTCATGTGACTAGCACTATGTCGTAGTTGTTGCAAATAAAAGGTATTTTTGGGAGACTTTCTCATGAGGACCCTCATGACAAACATTCACAACTTCGTGGATGTGTGTGGACCGATTTCCTTCAAGAACATCACTCAATAGTCAGTGCGACTTCGATTGTTTCCCATTTCTACAGATATGGCTACACCAAATCTTCCTAGAAGAGGTCCAGCACCCTGGAAGGAGGCAAAAAGGGTTATAATCACAACGGGGGTCACACCTCCATGAGCTACTCAGGCTAAACATCCTCAGGGGAATGTTTAAGGAAAGGGGAAGAAGCAAGTAGTAGAAAGTTCAAGTTCGAGGTCGAGTTCATCAGACAACATGGGCATCGACTCCACCTATATCACTTCCACTGAGTCTGAGAGGGAGGAGTTTGCGGGGTCCAGGACTCCAATATATACACCAAAAAATTAGCCAGAGTTTCTCAAATGAAAATACTCAAAATTGCGATCTTAAGCAGTTCATGATCCTTTGGCTAGCTTGCCAGCACTCCCGATGCCTCCAGCGCCTATAGCAACAGGGGCAACTCATGTTCATCCAGCCCCAGTACCTCATCCTCGGTCTATAAAGTGAATGAAAGCCGCTGGCTTGCGGACTATTTTAGAGGAAAAATGATTGTCTTAAGATGATATAGTGGATATGTATTCGTTTATGTGGGAGATGTTTCATTTCCAAGAGTTTAAATAGTTTTCCAAGCACCAAAATCCATATGTTCTTTCATAGGTTTGGGAGTTTTATGTAGGTGAAGGGAAGTTTATCCTGAAAGGGAAAAAGAAAGCTAGGTCAATTACACTGATTGATTTTGTTGAGGTGCATGGTAAGATAGTAATGTGCAAGGAAACTGATATTAATGATATGTCAAACTTTCACTACACGCACTATTCATTCTTCGATCAATAAGGTTAAGGACAAAACATTGGATGACATCAAGTGGTGTTTGGCCCATTTGCTGAGTGATGCTACTCTTCCATGGCTAGAGGCGGGAACGGTGATAGAGAAGAAACACTTGAATGTTGATGCTTGCTATTGGTTTGGTTTCATCTCCAACACTTTGATGCCTTCACATAATGAATCGATCATCCGACATCTAAAAGTTGCACTATTAGGGTATATTGTTAATTGGGAGAAACTAAATCTCGCGGCCATAGTTTAACAGGAGATGGTGCTAAGAGAAAAACAAAACAAAACTTCATTGCCATTTCCAATACTTATTAGTGACTTGAGTCACCAAGCTCGTGTGCCCTTTGTGGCAAAGACGGATACTGAAGTGACTGCGACATCATATACTTATATTCGAAGGATTGAAGTTTAGTACATGAAAGATGAGGCAAAAAGATGGAACAAGGCTCTGGTAGACACTTCTACAATGGTCGATGTAGAGGCCATGGAGGCCGACACTACTAAGTTAACTCCAGTTGTCGAGCCGATAAATATACCCAGCTCCTCCACCTCTACTGCACCTGTTCTTGCTATTGTTTCCCGTACCCCTTTAGATAGACCATGGTATATCAAATGCAAAACATTGCCTATTCGACCGATGTTAGGGTCTCGAGTGTTAAGATCGATGTGCCTTCTATGATCGTTCGAGCGATAGCAGCGGCATTGGCTCTCATTCAGGAGGAGTTGAGAGCACTGCAAAAGATGATCATGGCCTACGGGGCAAGATTGGATTCCCTTACTGCTGGAGTTGAGGTATGCGAGATGTCTAACCGTAGCTTTGAGGATGTGACAACTTTGAAAGCTGATATTACCAGTCTACGAGGTGATGTGGATAAGTTGAAGTCCATTGATATATCGATGTTGTGGGGAAATATTGATATTCCCAAGGACCTAGTGTGGTTACGCCTGCTGTTCCTGAGATCCGTCTTGCTACTTTGATTGGAGATGCTATTAAATTTGGTGATGATAGATAGATCGACACACCATAGACATATGAGAAGAAGCTAGTGGCTCTTAAGGACACAATGTTCAAGGATCTAGACGACTTAGAGGGTGATTTTGTATGGGTGGATATGAAGTCCTCACTCTGCGACACATCAATGATTGGCTCAAGAAGATCTTCGCCCAAATAGTAGATATTTGCACAGACCCCAGAGCTAGAGTTGAACCGGGCATTCATGCCTAGGTTGAGGTCACCCAAATGTGTAGATTTCACCTCAACCGTACCCCGGCAGGGGGATTTTTACTCTCCCTCCATTTACTTTCAGTTTGATAGATTCAGTTTTTTATTACACTTTAATGAAACTATGTAGTTGTTTTGGTGGGGTGAAATTATTTTTATACCTAGACTTTTGGTTGTATTTTGTTTTAATTTTGTCTATTTGATATGTTATTTTTTAGTGTTTTTGTTCAAACTTCTCCTTATTGCATACATGTCAATGAATGTTGGAATTATTTCATTGCTTTCTCTCCTGACTGTGTGATTGTGTCTGATTGTTGTTCTCTTAAACATTTGAGTATCGATTACGATCAATATCGATGACTTGAATATTGCTCTTAATGAAAGACCTGTTTGTGCAAGTCTAACGAGGAAATTTGAGTTACATAAGTCATGTGTGAACTCTTAACATCTCATTTTGACTAGTTGGATTGTGGAAGTGAGTCTTGTAATGATTGTTGCACGCGAGCTTAGCGTATGGTGTCAAGATCGATGGTTGTGTTGATTGTGGTGACATTTACTTGAAATATGTGCACACAAAATTTTCCCCTTGGTCCAAATGACTAACTTTTGTGAATGCAGGAAATTATCTTAGGAATGAATTTTTGAGAGTGAACCAAAGTCTTATACCTTTAGGTGACCACCATTTCAGCCTAACCTTTCTTTGAATGAAACATGAACACAAATGTCCTTATGTTCTGCAACATAAGCCTGCATGAAGCATTGGTTTGTTTAAATCACCAACTTAGGCCAAAAACCTTAGTTGGGGGTGTGGTAAGAATGAGGAAAGAAATAGGGCAAGAAGTTCTGAAGCTCATCCTTGGAAACTTGTGTTAAAGAAAAAGATGGAACCCCTACATTTTTTAAAAAAAGAGAGAAAAAATGATAAATAATAATAAACCCATA
This sequence comes from Solanum commersonii, assembly GCA_029007595.1. Classification (NCBI taxonomy): domain Eukaryota; kingdom Viridiplantae; phylum Streptophyta; class Magnoliopsida; order Solanales; family Solanaceae; genus Solanum; species Solanum commersonii. The sequence goes on from JAJTWQ010000326.1 coordinate 92,971, forward strand.
TTTTGTACAGAATTTTGATTCACATCTAAGAGTGATTAAAAGAAAGAAAGTTACTTTTATATGTGATCAGGCCTTAATTATTACAATGTCACAATTTACTTCTTAGTTTTGGAAGTCTTTACAAAAGGGTCTTGGTACTCGTGTTAAGCTTAGCAAGGCTTTTCATCGACAAAACGATGGCCTGATTGATCTGCTTTTTTACTTGAGGATAAGTAAAAGTTTAAGTTGGGGGTGTTGATGAGTCGGGAATTTTGACTCATTTAGGGCTTATTATTCAATGAATTAGTGTACCTAATTCCTATTTGTGCTCATAACTGATGTTAATGTGTTAATATGCAGCAAACAACAAGGCAGGGACATATCGACGTGAAAAGGAGCGAAATGTTGGAAAAGCTAAAGAAAAGAGAAGTTGGAGCTCGCAATAGTCACTCGACGACTCACTGAGTGAGCCTCCAGCTCCCCAAAAGTTCCTGAACAATTGCCCATGTATGAAATCAGCTTAGTGAGCAAAAGGGTAATTCAGCGACACCTCGAATGGATCGGCAATCTCGATCCTGCTTGCTTAATCTTCCAGAATAATTGGATACATGAGCAACAATAAAAAGGCGAGTTGAAGTGCAACTCGGTGGATCGCCGAGTCAAATAGCGATCCCGACTAACCTCGCCTATTGGACTCTGTGTTGAGTTTTGGGGAATGTATAAATAGATTTTTTCAAAGAAGAAAAGGATTTCCCATAGAGTGTATTCCCTAGACTTTGAGAGTATTCACATTCTTACATTGTTGAACATTCTCGGAGAAAATTTGGATCTTTGATTTGAGCTTTATTGATTCTAGCTTTAATTTTGGTGTTGGGTATTGCAAATTGTTAACAATTCTCATGGATAATGTTTTTTGTAACGATTTCTTACTTTTTGTTATGTTTGGCTAAAAACCCTTACCTTAGGGGTGTGATCATGTATAGTTGAATGAATTATTTAGCTTATGTGTGTTGTTATTTGCTGAATTTATTTTTAAATGGGTTCAACGGTTTGCTCATGTTTAATTGATGAACTGACGTTGCAAATTCGATTCTAGCTTAGTTCTCTATGCTTGCTTGAGAAAGAGGTATATGGTAGAATGAATGATTGATAATTGTATTGATTTGCATCTTTACAACTCAGCTTGAGAAAGTAGGTATATTAAGGAATTGGGTTGATTGGTATTGTTAAGCTTGTTGAGGTTCAAGGGAACTCACTTGAAACATGATAGTTGATCGAGAGATGATTATTGTATTCGAAACCTATCCTACCCATTGAGATTTAACAACTTGTAACAATTAGTAATCACCTATTAAGTGAAATTAGCAATTAATTGATCACATTCCTAAGGTCCTCACTCTAATCATTCAAATCTTTTATTAATTGTTGTTGTTAGAACTTGGTTACTATATCCCACCCTTTTGATATTGATAACTGAAAATTCGAGATTTATTTTATATTACACAATCCTTTACCTCTACAAAAGATTAGAACATGTCTTTCCTTCATAATTGAATTCTTTACGGCATCACTCTATGTGGGATCAACCCGAACTCATCGTTGGATTTATAATTGTTAGCGACCACCTACACTTTGAATTGAAAGAAGTGTAGTTGAGCGATATCACTATACATCTACAAAATTTCATTAATTGATTATTTTAAAATTAATAGTTAAAAGTTAAATAAAATAAATGATGATTTTGCATCTACAATGTATAAAAAGAAAACAAAATAAGAATCCTAAAAAAACTACACCATCACCCACGAAGGATCACTTTTAAAAAATGTTTTAATTTTTTTTAAGTGTTTTGTTTTTTAATTAGGTATTTACTATTATATATATATATATATATATACACACACACACACTAGTTTCACGGCGTGCGTTGCACGTGTGTATCATTTATATAGTATATAATATTGTAAAATAGAATTAATATTACTAAATTAAAGATTTTTAGTAAATAATTATAATTGACCAAACAAAGGACAAGTGTTTTTAAATTATTAATACATATTGTCACCGAGTTACTCGTATATGAGATCAAAATGACCATATATTATTGAAACATTTAAAAATACATTCAAACTTTAAATATGGGAGAAAGTGACTTTTCATTAATAATATTATTTCTTACTTCACTCAATATTGTAAACAAATCTAACCAACAAAATAAAAAAAATATCCATTAAAAAAATGTAACCCATAGTCTTTCCTCTTTAAGGTTATGAACATAAATGCTGTAAATCATTTAAATATAAATTTTGTCTTAACTATTCATACTTGAAATTTAGTGTGTGCATGACACTAATAAGTATTACCATAAGTATTTCAATGCTTTATCTTTATATGTAACATATCTTTCACAAAATATTATTACTCAATTAATATTTGAGTAAGGCTATCATAGAGAGGTAATTTTACCAAAAAAGTGTACTTGGTTGTTATCATGAATGATGGTTATATATACTTTAGTAGAATAATTTAACTTTTAATATATGAATAACATCACATATGGTGAAAAATATTTCATTTCATTAAGTTTCTACTTTATCTTTGTGGAATTGTAGTCTTCTCATTTTTTCTGCCGCATACATATCATATAGTTGTTTTCTAATGAAATTATCTAGTATCTTATAGAGGTTGTATCATGATATTAAACATATAAATTTTTCAATAATTAAAATTAATAGATGAATAAAATTTAAAGTATTATTTATAGAATCATTAATTTGATTTAAGATCATTTTATGATCAATCACTATTTTCTTAGCTATTTTTATATAGCTAGTAAGGAATGTATCTTGTGATATAAAGAAAAAAATTATATGGAATAGTACATGGCCAATGAAGAAGGAAGACGAAAATATATGTTCATTCTATATTCACTCTAGTGTTTCATTTCATTTAAATCTCTTGCCACTAACACTCTACTTTCTACGTTCATTCTTACATACAAATCTATTAAAAATAATTATTATCATGACTATGTTATCATATTATTAGTAAAAGTGAAAATCTATATTTGAAATAGTAAATTTAATATCAAAACTAATAATTCAATGGAATATGTTGATACCCAATGTTTTAGCAAAATTAGGAAGAAACTCCTTCGTTTGAGAAGAAATATGTTACCCAAATCATATGCCTTTTCCATATCTTTTCCATATTATTATCTCTCCCACAACTTTTCATCAATATTAACTCATGAAAATTAGAAGAAAATATACGAGTATGAATTGATGAATGATTTGCTACAATTTTTTCACCAAATCTTTCTTATGAGGTATCTCAAATTTCGTTGAATTCCGAACTTGATTAATTTTTGCAAATAAAAGTTGAGATTTTTTAACAAGAAGAAGAGTAGACAACTTAAAGAAATTGTAGTTTACAAGTGTGAGGAAACCACTCTATTTATAGCTACCAAATAGTAGTATGAATATGTGTTAGTATGAAAATGTGTTAATTGTGCCTTATCCGAAAAGTCACAACCTTTCGAAAAAGTCACTGCTTATTGGATAAGTCAAAACCCTTTGAAAGAGGCACAACACATCAGAAAAGGCACAACCCTTTAGAAGAGTCACAACCCTTTGAAAACATCACAACCCTTCGGAAAAGTCACTACTCATTGAAAAAGTCACAACCCGTCAAAAAAATCAAAACCCTTTGGAAAATTCAAAATCCTTTAATTTAAAAAGGTATCTACTTTAAATATAATTAAATTAATTAAATTAATAAATAAAATAAATTGAATATTTTTAATTGGGGTATTATAGTAATTCAACGTTCATGTTTGGATGTTCATGCTTTTAAGGTAGTATATAATATATATATATATAGACAGTGTAGTTCATTTTACAGCGTCTAGCCCAATAAGCAATTAAAAATAATTTAAAACTCAAGCTTAAGAGTAGCAATCAACAATCCATACGTGGCACCTAGAAGTCATTTCAAACGATACTAAATGATACAAAACTCAAAGATAAACCTAATCTAAGGTTTTCCAGCTAAAAGCTACACAAAACAACCGAAGGAATGCCATATATTGACTAAGGATAAAGAATAATTAACTAATCTTAAATTTCAACCTAACATGCGATAATACTCAATAAATAATTAAAGAAAATAAGCCAAGTCTAAGAATAGTGAAACTGTAACGTACCTCAAGGCTGAAACAACACACGAACCTCTGCTCTACAGCTTTTCCCTTCCAAAGGGCCTCTATATGATACCACGCTATGAACAACATGGCAGGAATGCCAAAACAAGCAAAATAATACCCATTTAAATATATGTGATCAAAATGGAAAAACAAGCCCAAAACACAATCATGGGACCTACATACAGAGTCTAAAAATTGACTCTAACATGAGTTCCTACACCGCTCAAGCAACTTGTTATCCGAAAATAGGCACAATTCGAGCAACAATCAAGCCAAATAAGTCTTGGGAAATGCAAGGCATTAACAAGAATGCCAGGCAGGATAGCATTGGAATAATACCCAAATCTAAACTTTCCCTTTTAATTTGAACCAAGAGAAAGCAAACCAAATCAAGCAATATGAAGAATGGACAACAAATATATTAACCAAACTAAATCAATAAGATAAGAACAAGAAAATCACACAAGACACAACGATTTACATAGAAAACCCTTTGATGTGAAGAGTAAAAAGCCGTAGGACCAAAAGCTCCATTATAAACACCAAGAGTTACAAAATTGTTCTCCAAAATTGTCCACAAAACAAGCACCAAACAACGAGCAACAACAAATCAAGATTGCACCAAAACTAGAGAATTAAAGAAGAGATTTCACCTAAAAATGCACTACTGTTCATGCCCCAAAATCAGATGCTACATACCTCCAAATCTGATCACCACAGTTGAATTGCACCAACTAGATGCTGAGAACTCCCAGTACATATTTGAGCACGATCTAACGGTTAACGAAGCAAAAAACTCAATCTAAAGCAGACTGTCTGAGCAGAAAATTTCCAGAAGAAAAAAAATAGGATTTTTCTTTTTTTCTCTCAATCTCTAAAACGAATCTCTCTTGATTTTTCTCTCTTGTGTTTTTGAAAATAAGACAAAATAAGCCTTATATATGCCACATAATATTTGGGTTATGGGCTAAAGTGGGCTGTTCCTAATAAGAGTTTTATTTATCCACATAGGATGGATAAAAAAGATCCTAAACCTAAGGATTCTCCCCCTCACAACTATGTGGAGGAGATTACCATCCCAGCGATCATTCAACAATCCTCAAACTTCCCTCTTGGCAAAGCTTTAGTCATCATGTGGGAACTATTATCATTGGTATAGATCTTTTCAAGTTCAAGCAACTTTGAATCCAACACATCTGGAATCCAATGATACCTCACATCAATGTGTTTAGACTGACCATGAAATGTAGAATTCTTGCCAAGATGAATAGCACTTTGACTGTGGCAATAAAGAACATACCTCTCTTTAGCACAACCAATTTCCCCTAAATATCTCTTCATCCAGATAAACTCTTTGCAAGCTTCAACAGCAGCAATAAGCTCAGCCTCTATAGTAGATAAAGCAACACATTTTTGCAACCTAGATTGCCAAGACACAGCTCCTCCTGCAAAAGTAATCAAGTACCCTGAAGTAGACTTACGAGTATCAACATTACAAGCCATGTCTAAATCAGTGTAACCACAAAGAATAGGCTTCCCTGTAAAAAAGCACAAACTCAATTATAGCATTCCAATGCTCTATTCTCGGATTAGAATGAAAATGGCTACCAACATCATGAGCAATATCTGGTCTTGTACACACCATTGCATACATCAAACTACCAACAACTGAAGCAAAAGGAACTTTGTTCATATCTTCCTTCTCACCATCACTGGAAGAACAATGTCTAATACTCAATTTGAAGTTCATAGCTAAAGTTGTATTGACAACCTTAGCTTTGTCCATGTTGAATATACAAAGTACTTTCTGAATATACTTCTCTTGTGACAACCACAACTTCTTGGCATCTCTATCACGGACAACTGCATGCCAAGAATCTGCCTTGATGTTCCTAAGTCATTCATAGCAAAAGACTTATTCAACTCTTGCTTTAATTCTTTAATCTTGCAAGCATTATGACCAACAACAAGCATGCCATCAACATAAAGCAAAATGATAATAAAGTCACCATCAGAGAATTTTTGCACAAAAACACAATGATCTGAAGAAGTCTTCTAGAAGCCTTGCTGACTCATAAAAGAACAAAACTTCATGTACCATTACCTGGGAGCTTGTTTTAAGCCATACAAGCTATTCTTCAATTTGCAAACATAATTCTCTCTTCCCTTGAATTCAAAGCCTTCTGGCTGCTCCATATAAATTTCTTCATCCATGTTCATATACCGTGAGTTTATGGTATTTTTAATACATTTCACTTGAGAGTTGTGTGTGTCTAGGGCCTTTTTGTATTGGTTTTTTTGTGCTTTTATCATGTTTTCCAGGAAAGATGTTTAGGCGCGGAAGTAAAGAGATAGATGAAAGAAATGCAGAACAAGGCATCTATGGATCGTAGGTCCATTGACGCTCCGTAGATGGTAACCGTAGATCAGCAGGAAAGGCATGGAAATCAACTAAGAAAATTTGACCAAGTGTGGAATCACGATGGCTATTGACATTTTGTAGATTGATCTACGAATCGTACTATTGATCCATAGAATGATACTGTGAGGGTTCCAGTACCTGATGTTTGAATATTCTAAGTGTGGAGCTACGGAGAGGGATTGATGGACCGTATATAAATCTACGATCCGTACTGGAGTTCCTTCTTTTGCCTCAGAGAAGCTGGTTTTTGGGAAGCTGAAATATTTTCTAAGTCTTGGCTGACGAAAGGGACTCACGAACTGTAGATCCATTGACGGTCCATGAGTCAGTCTCGTGGAATGAAGACGCATGCCCAAACAAACTTTCCTTGTTTTGTTTCCCTTTTAACTTAGGACTTGTTTTCTATAAATAGAGCATGTAAACCTCATTTTTGGGGGGATAAACTTTATTACTTTTATTCTAGTTCTTGACTTGAGAGATTAACTTGCAACTTTAACAATTATTGATTTCCTAAGTTCATTTTGAAGATTTTGGTGTTGCAATTCAAGTTGAATTTCTGGATTTATTATTCTTCCTACGTAAGTTCATAATTCTTTCATCCAAAATAACGAATTGTGTTCATATGATTATGGGTAACTAAACCCCACAACTAGGGTTGTGGGAACCATGAGCGATTAACAAAGTATGAATAGTAACTAAGAAATTATTGAATAGTGTTGTTGCATGAATTGATAATTCTTTTGTTGAGAAGTCAATTTAACAAGTGCATGAATTAGAACTCGCCTTGTTGCTACTTGTCGGACCAAGAAGGTAATCAATAAGAAAAGAATTATGAACATAGATTTAGTGTGATACTATCTAATAGGCTAGCGTCGATTGGTGCGAAGTAATAACTAAGCTAAACATCGATGTGATGTCTAGTATAAGATAAAGGTATGGGTTAGTAAATTATACATATGTAGCCAGACCAAGGTGCGGGGTGAAATTCTCTAGATGTCAGACCAAGGATTTAGAGATACCTAACATATCACTTTGCATGTATTACACTAGGGAAGGATTGCTATTACTAGGATTACTTTGTTATGAGCTTGTAGATAACAAGTATATCCTAGTTAATTCTCTCATCTTGATAATGAAATGACCCCAAAAATGCCTGAAAATGTGCTTCGGAAACACCTATAATTGTAATTTCCATATATCTCAAAATCTGTGCATGATTTCAGAAATTCGACTTCATATTCTTATTCATGGGGTCAAATTGAGTGGGGAATGAGTCTAACCCGAATTTTAGAGCAACCGTATCAAAATTTGAAAATTGCAAAAATGCGATTTGGAGGGTCAACTTTAAAGGGGCATATCTCTTAGCACACAAGGAACTAAAAGGACTACAACCTATCAAAATTAAAGCTCTTTGAGTTAGCTTTCCAACGCACTTAGTTTCACCTCATTTCGAGTTAGGATGAAGGAGTTATGACCATTTTTGTAAAACCTGTCTGTGCAGATTTGCAATTTCCAGTGAGCTATTTTGAGGCTAAGTGTTGGGGACGTTTTTTTATAAAAAGGGGATATGTCCCATACTTGGTCATTTTTTTTACTTCAAAACACTCAAAAACACTCTCTAAGCCCTCTCCAAAATTCCACCAAGATCCTCAACCAAATTCAAAGATCTCAAGCTCTAATTCTGGATTCAAGACTCAATCTCAAGCTTCAATTCTCTATTCCAATCTTCATCAAGGATTCTCCAAAGTTGAGGTATGTGGGTTTGATTGTGGAAACCTTCCTTTTCACAAGTCCAACCATTTATCCTCTATTACTACTTCAAGTTTATGGGTCCTTATGGTTATTTATGAACTCTTGAAGTATGGAATTACTACTACACACCCTATTATAGTCTATTTTGCATATTATCATAAAATGGAATTATTATGTGATATTTATGGTTTCCATGCATCCATGATCAAATTATGAAGGTTGATATATATATGTATGTTGTTGGTGTGCTGATTTATATGGATTTTCGAATTGGTTGGACTTAGTACTCTTGAAATACATGATTTTATTTACATGAACAGTAGCCCACCATGTGTTTGATATAATGCCCATTTATAGAATTCTTAGGAAATGGAAGATCCAATGTACGTCCTATGAGTCGGATGGTTATATAATTATTGAAATGATGATGAAATGGATACATGTATATGATTTTCTCTATATAGTGTTGTGAGTCGACCAAGCCTAGTACGTGGGGTAGTAGGCTCGTATAACCGTATCGAGGGGTTGGTACCTTGGTTGCCTAATACGGAGGATAGTAGGCCCGTATAACCATTTCGAGGGGTTTGTACCTTGGTCCCTAGCTCGAGGGGTGGTAGGCCCAGGTAACCGTATCGAGGGGTTGGTACCTTGGTTGCCTAGTACGGGGGGTAGTAGGCCCGTATAACCATATCGAGGGCTTTGTACCTTGGTCCCTAGCTCGGGGGGTGGTAGGCCCGGGTAACCACATTGAGGGGTTTGTACTTCTTTCGCCTCTCCAAGGGGATGGTAGGCCTTGGAAATACTATATTGATGGTCACTCGCTACACATGTACTACGCCCTAGTAAATATGATTTTTATGTGAGAATCATTATACATATGATCTCATTAATATGCTATCTATCGGGTATGATTATGCATTTTGCCTATGATGTCCATCTATTGTTGCATTGCATTGCATCCCATATACTTAGTACATTCAAACATACTAATGCATACTCTATGCTTACATGATGTCACCATATAGGGACTGGAGCACCACTTGACCATCCTTCTCTGCGTGGCTAATATGATTTTCTATCGAGCTCATTGGTGAGTCCTCCATTCCGGGGACGTTGTTTATAATCTCTTGCTATGTATAAGACTTTTCCTTTTTGGTTATGAATTGACTATGAGAGTGAGCCCAGTAGTTGATCTTGTCCCCCGCTAAGTACCCATGTTTAGAGGTGGTGTTGGACAAGTTGTGTATTTTGCTTGAGCTTGACTCATCTATGGTATTTATGTATTATTCTCCTTTTTTTTCTCTTGTTCCCTTAGTCCCGATTTCTCCTTGATTATGCTTATCGCGTATGGTCATTTTAATTGCTTCCGCGACCAAGGTTGTGTAATGATATGCTATGAGGCTTGTTTCGGGTTCCTTCGGGTTCCCTATTCACCGGTCACGTCTAGGCCCTAGGCTTGGGTCGTGACAAACTTGGTATCAGATCCCTAGGTTGATAGATCCTCGGAGACCAACACACCGCGTTGATTAGAGTTTGATTCATGGTTGTGTTGTGTACCACAACTATGAGTAGGAGGCTATGAGACATTTTAGGGAAATGTTTCCCTTCTCGTGCTGTAGAGTTGAATTAAGTTTTTCCCTAGCGGTTGTTCTTTGCTATGCTAGATCATGCCTAATACAAGAGGAAGACGAGCCCGCGCACCCGAGGAACAACCAACCAATGGGGATCTTCTGGATGCCCTTACTTTATTTGCACAAGCTACGGCTAATCAAGCCAACCACGGGGCCCAATCCCTCAGGCTCCTACCCCGACATCTTGGGTGAGAGACTTCGTGCGGATGAATCCCCCGGAATTCTATGGGTCTAAGTTAGATGAAGACCCTCAAGAGTTCATTGATGAAGTCTACAAGATATTAGCTATCATGGGCGTGAGGTCAGAAGATAAGGCGGAGTTGGTGGCCTACCAACTAAAAGGGATGGCCCAAATATGGTACAACCAATGGAAGGAAGAGAAGGGGGCAAACTATGTGGTGCGTTGGACAGAGTTCAAAATGGCTTTCCTTAATCGATTTTTTCCTCTTGATCTTAGGGAAGCCAAATTGGTGGAGTTCATGAATTTAAAACAAGGGTCTATGAGTGTGAGGGAGTATGCCATCAAGTTTAACCAACTTTCAAGATATGCTCCACAGTTGGTTGTCGACTCACGGTCTAGAATGAACAAATTCGTGATGGGTGTGTCCGACCTAGTGAGTGAAGAATGCCGGTCCGCAATGTTGATTAGTGACATGGACTTGTCCCGCTTGATGGTCTATGCCAAGCAAATGGAGGAGGAGAAGTTGAGGAAGAGGAGGGGACATGAGGCCAAGATGGCCCATTTTGAGGGCATGTTCCAAAGTCGAAGGGGAGACCGGTTTCATCAAGGACAAAGGTCTTCTCATGCGCCCCATAGCGGGTTTGCCAATGACGTTTCAAGGGCCCAAGGTGTTGGTGGTATGGGTCCTATTGATGTATGTCCAAAGTGTGGTAAGGGCCATGGTGGCCCGTGCTTAAGAAATACCGGTGCTTGCTACAGTTGTGGGGAAATGGGGCACAAGGCAATAGATTATCCTCAAAATTACAACAAGGGTAAGCAGGTCCGTCCACAAGGTGCTAATGCGGTTCCTTTGGGGAAAGGGGGCCGATAAGATGGTGCCCCAAGGCACAATCGATTTTATGCTTTGCATGGGAGGCAAGGGATCGATGAATTCCCCGATGTCGTTATCGGTATGTTGAAAATCTTTGACTTTGATGTATATGCATTAATTGATCCGGGTGCCTCTCTTTCTTTTGTCATCCCCTTTGTTGCCAGAAAATTTCATTTTTAGCCCGACTTGTTGCATGAGTCATATAAGGTGTCTACTCCTATTGGTGCATATATTATTGCTAGGAAGGTCTATAGAAATTGTCCTTTTTGCATCTTGCATAAAATATTGCCTTGTGATCTTGTTGAGTTGAACACGGTCGATTTAGATGTTGTTCTTGGGATGGATTGGTTGCATGTATACTATGCTTCCATTGATTGTAGAACCCATAGGGTCAAGTTCCAATTCCCAAGTGAACCCATTCTTGAGTGGGAGAGCCAAAATGTGGTAGTCAAGGGTAGGTTCATCTCTTGCATTAAAGCCCGTAAGTTGATCTCTAAGGGGTGTCTCTATCACCTTGTGAGGGTTAGGGATATGGAGTCCAAAACCCTTCTTTTAGAGTCAGTTCCGGTTGTAAATGAATTCCTTGTTGTCTTTCCTAATGACCTTCCCGGTGTTTTTCCCGAAAGGGAAATAGATTTTGGCATAGACCTCCTCCCCGATACTCAACCCATTTCTATCCCCCTTTACCGTATGGCCCCAGCGGAGTTAAAGGAGTTGAATGAACAATTGAGGGACTTGTTGGAGAAGGGTTTTATTAGGCCTAGCCAATCACCATGGGGTGCACCGGTGTTGTTTGTGAAGAAAAAAGATGGGTCCCTTGGGATGTGTATTGATTACCGGCAACTCAATAGGGTCACCGTCAAGAATAAATATCCTCTTCCTAGGATTGATGACTTGTTCGACCAATTGGAAGGGGCTAGCCACTTCTCTAATATTGATCTTCGGTCCGGGTATCATCAAGTGAAGGTGAGGGAGTGTGACATTCCCAAGACAGCCTTTCGGACTAGGTATGTGCATTATGAATTTGTGGTCATGTCCTTTGGGTTGACCAATGCACCGACTATCTTCATGGACCTAATGAATAGGGTCTTTAAACCCTACCTTGATTCCTTTATTGTGGTTTTCATTGATGATATTTTAATCTATTCGCATAGCGAGGAAGAACATATGGGTCACTTGAGGGTTGTGTTGCAAAGATTGAGAGAGGAGAAGTTGTATGCCAATTATGAAAAGTGTGAATTTTGGTTGAGGGAGGTTGCCTTCCAAGGTCATGTGGTGTCGGGGGATGGTATTAAGGTGGACGCTAAGAAGAACGATGTGATTAGAAATTGGCCTAGGCCATTGACCCCGTCGGATATTAGGAGCTTCTTGGGCTTAGCGGGTTACTACCGGAGATTTGTGAATGGGTTTTCTTCTATTGCTTCTCCCATGACTAAGTTGACACAAAAGAAGGCTAAGTTTGAGTGGACCGACGAGTGCGAAAGGAGTTTTCAAACCTTTAAAGATAAACTTGTGTCCGCTCCTATATTGTCACTACCGGATGGGCTTGAGGGAATTGTTGTGTATTGTGATGCTTCTAGAGTTGGCTTGGGTTGTTTTCTAATTCAAAATGGTAAGGTGATAGCCTATGCTTCTAGACAACTCAAAGTGCATGAAAAGAACTATCCTACGCATGATCTTGAATTAGCCGCGGTGGTCTTTGCTTTAAAGATTTGGCGTCATTACTTGTATGGGGTACATGTTGATATGTTCATCGATCATAAGAGCCTCCAATATCTCTTCACCCAAAATGATCTCAACTTGAGACAAAGAAGGTGGCTAGAATTTCTTAAAGATTATGATATGAGTGTGCATTATCACCCCGGTAAAGCTAATGTGGTGGCGAATGCTTTGAGTAGGGTGTCTATAGGTAGCCTAGCTCATGTTGATATTGGTGATAGGGAAATGGCTAGGGAGGTGCATCGGTTGGCTGGGTTGGGGGTTAGGTTGGAAGAGGTTGGTAATGGTGGTGTGGTCGTTGTTGGTGGTTCTAGGTCTTCCTTGGTTGATGAGGTGATAGCAAAACAAGATCTTGACTCTTCCTTGCTAGAATTGAAAGCCTTGGTGAAAGAGGGCAAGGTGGAAGTTTTCTCCGAAGGGGGAGATGGTGCCCTTAGGTACCAAGGTAGGTTGTGTGTGCTTCGTGTTGATGGTTTGAGGGAGAAAATTCTTGAGGAGGCTCATAATTCTTCCTACTCCATCCACCCTGGTTCCACCAAAATGTATAGAGATTTGAGGGATGTTATTAGTGGGGAGGCATGAAGAAGGACATTTCCAAATTCGGCTCCGATTATCATAGTTGTCAACAAGTCAAGGCCGAACATTAAAGGCTGGGTGGCCTAACTCAAGACATAGAGATTCCTACTTGGAAGTGGGAAGAAATTAATATGGATTTTGTAGTTTGTTTACCCAAGACTAGAAAAGGTTTTGATTCTATTTGGGTGGTGGTTGATAGGATGACAAAATTGACTCATTTTCTACCGGTAAAGACAACATATGGGGCGGAAGATTATGCAAGGTTATATATTCATGACTTGGTAAGGTTGCATGGGATTCCTCTATCCATCATATCGGACAGTGGTACTTAATTTACTTCACACTTTTGGAAGTCCTTTCAAAGGGGTCTAGGTACGAGAGTTAAGCTTACTACGGCCTTTCACCCGCAAAAGGATGGACAAACCGAAAGGACTATGCAAACACTTGATGATATGCTTAGGGCTTGTGTATTGGAGCTTAACGGTAGTTGGGATGATCATCTTCCATTGATTGAGTTTGCCTATAACAATAGCTATCATTCTAGCATCGATATGGCTCCTTTTGAGGCTCTCTACGGGAGGCATTGTAGATCATTGGTTGGGTGGTTTGAGGTTGGTGAGGTGGCCTTGTTACGACCAGATTTAGTTATGGAGGCTCGTGAGAAGGTTAGGATGATTAGAGAAAGGTTGAAGATGGCCCAAAGTCGCCAAAAGTCCTATGCCGATGTGAGGAGAAGGGCTCTTGAATTCCGAGTTGGTGATTGGGCTATTTGAAGGTGTCACCCATGAAGGGTGTCGTTTGTTTTGGTAAGAAGGGCAAGTTGAGCCAAAGATATGTGGGTCCTTATAAGGGGATGAGGAGAATTGGCAAGGTAGCTTATGAGTTGGAATTGCCTAGCGAAATGGATTTGGTTCATCCGGTATTTCGTGTGTCTATGTTGAGGAAGTGTGTGGGTGATCCAAATGCCATTGTGTCTCTTGATGTTGTGGGTGTTGTTGAAGATAATTTGACCTACGAAGAGGTTCCAGTCCAGATTTTAGATAGACAAGTGAAGAGGTTGAGAAACAAAGATGTGGCTTCCGTTAAAGTCCTTTGGAGAAATCAACAAGTTGAAAGTGCTACTTGGGAGGCCGAAGCGGACATGCAAAGGCGATATCCTTATCTTTTCCACTCCACTCAAGCCTATGGTATTGATCTAAGCCCTTTATAAAATCTCAGGTCTTAAGTTCAGCCCCCATGTCATTGCATACAGTCATGTTTAAGTTGATAAGTTCATTGTTGTTTTACAACTATGTTGAGGTTTTTGAAATGAGGTGTAAGTGCATTGTTGCATCCTTATGTGGGCTGAAATTGCCATGTTTGTGTCTCTCATGTACGTTTCTTTGACATTCGGGGACGAATGTTTCCAAGGGGGAGATATTGAAACGACCCCAAAAATGCCCAAAAATGTGCTTCTTTAACACTATAATTGTAATTTCCATATATCTCAAAATCTGTGCATGATTTCGACAAATTTATCGGGATGCCAAGATGAAGAATGACAAAGAGAAGATAGCCAGACTTGTTACAGAGGACGCAGAGTCTTCACGAGGAGCTTGCATACTGTCCCCGACATCCACCGAATTTTTAAACTTCACAGCTGTGACTGGATGGCTCAATACCTGGGGACCTATAGCGAGGAGATTGTGTGGGAATTTTATGCCTCCTATGCTACCACTCTCCGAGGTTAGATTGACAACAGGGCCAAGCCCACAGCCCAGGACCCTATCACTTCTACTATGGTCCGAGGTTTTTCTAGTAGACATCTCACATACCACCATCAGCCGATTCCTCTATGGCCCTGGTCCTGATCACACTTGGGGTATCAATACAACTGAATTTGATTATAGATGGGATGTTGTGAGGAGTGGAGCCTTCACATGTAATGCCGAGCAGAGGGAGGTTGTTTTATTGTGGTTGGCTAGGCACATAGCTGCAGATGGAAAGAATGTGGAGTGGGTTATTCACCACGTTTGGGTATTCAGAAGGCCACCTTGACTTTGGTGGCTGGTGCGGAACAGGATGTCGCCTACAAAAGTTGACAATCAACTCACATGGGACAGAGCCATCATGGTTGCAACATTGGTAGTAGGATTGGAGAAGAAGGGATGGAAAGCCTCCATAATAGATGAGCAGCTGAGGCAGCAAAGGGCTCGTGAGATGGTTGTTGGGGTGTCGAGTTCTATACCCGTGTCTGAGGTTCTGTCTACTATGGTATTGATGTGAGCACTAGTGATGGTGTAGTTAGAGTCGCAGATAGCACTACTGATGGTGTTGTCCTTGTTGATGTGGGCACTATTGAGGGTGACCCGAGTGTTGATTTAGCGGGCTCTGGGAAATCGGAACCACCCGCTTGTTGATGGTTCATCGGCGTTATGCACCTCAGGTTTGCTTCACCCAAATCCATTACTGTTTACTATTTTTCTGTGCCTTGGGAACAATTGCACCATTTTTTTTTGGGTGGGGTAAATAGATTGTGAGTGATAGGGTAAAATCTGAGTAACCCAACTTATAATACTCTCTTGGAGTTTTCATGCCTGTGTTCTTTTTCCCTAATAGACTGTTCAATATTTGTTGAACCGACATGTGTTATGATCATATGTGTAGAAACATGAAAATGAATTAAGCATGATGGCTTATGAAAATGATACCCCTCCAAATTTTGTGTGCTAGAATTTGTAGGCTAAGGTAAGTTGAATGTGTTGACTCTGAGTATGACATGATAATGAATCAACTTGATGGCATGACTTAAGCTAAAGCTTGAATTGGGTAATCCGATAATCTGATAATGAAACTATGTGCCAAGAGTGTGTGCGAATAGTTGACTGTTCAAAAAGTTTTTTATGCAATCTATAACTTGCCCAATTAGTCCTGCTATGACAATCTACTCTAGAGGCTAGGAAGTGATCATAGGCTCTTGTTCTGATAATTTTGCAAATTGCAAAAAAGAAGAATCCTACCAAATGAAATAAATGCTACCTTTGATCCAAATGCTTTGAGCCTAAATTAAACCATTTATTTCTAAACCCCTAACTCACCTTCCCATAATCTACTATGTTGGCCTTAGTCCCTCTCTGGACATGCGCACCTCAACTTAGGCTAAAAACCTAAGTTGAGGGAGGATATTTTAAAAGATAACCTCAATCTTGGCCCTGATCCGACATCGGGTATTGTGTACCTTAACCAATGGAAAACCCATAAGTTGAGCGTGGCTATGAAAGAGGAAATCGAAAGAAAAATGGGTATGAAAAGAGTTTGATTTTGAAAAAGAGAAAAAGAAAAAAAGAGGAAAGGATATGACTTGTTGAAATCTAAAGAAAAGAATAAAACACTAGAAAAGGATGAAAGTGAAAAATAAAGAGCTACAACGTCTAAAGTCACATCCTTGGTTGAAGAAAATCAAGGGAAAGAAGGTAAAAAGATAAGATGCCAAAAATAGGGCAAAAAGAGATTGAAAGCCTATTGTAATGTCAAGGAGGGAAGAAAGTCACTAAGAAATACCCAAATGTACCACACCTGACCCTGATCCTACGTTACAAGCCAAGAAAGTGCTATAATGATCCTAGAATCTTGTCTAGAGAGTCTAAGAAGTGAAAATAAGGGAAAGCCTATGGTATTGAGCATTAATTGTACTTGAAGTTACTTCTGCGTGTGAGTATTGAATGAATCCTTGTACTAAAATTCATATTCATTGTGTGAAAAATGGATTTCGTTTGAAGTAAGGGCACTTGTTACATTGTCGAAAAGTTGGTACCTTGGTGATAGTGAAACAATGTATGTTGTGTGTTCGTTGGTCAATCTTTGTCATACTTTGACCCGCATGAATTAGCTTGTCGAGTCTAAAAGAATAGACTTTGCACCAGAAAAGTGAGTTGGGATAAAGAGCTATGTGATTACTTGGGCTTGAAATTGCTTGCTTCTATACAAGTGTCGTTTAGAGTCTTAGTGCGTCGCTTGAGGAGAAACAACGATTTTTAGTTGAGGGTGTTGATATACCTTGATTTTACGGTATCTTTAATACATTTCACTTGAGAGTTGTGTGTGTCTAGGGCCTTTTTGTATTGATTTTTATCATGTTTTGCAGGAAGAATGTTCAGGCGCGGAAGTAAAGAGACAGCTGAAAGAAATGCAGAACAAGACATCTACGAAGGTGATCTACGGACCGTAGGTCCATTAACTCTCCATAGATGGTAACCGTAGATCTGCAGGCAAGGCATGGAAATCTGACCAAGTGTGGAACCACGGTGGCCATTGATGGTTCGTAGATTGTTCTACGAACCATACTGTTGATCCGTAGAATGATACTACGAGGGTTCCAGTACCTGATGTTTGAAGATTCTAAGTGTGGAGCTATGGAGAGAAATTGACGAACCGTAGATCGATCTACGATCCATATTGGAGTTCCGTCGTTTATCTCAGAGAAGCTGGTTTTTTGGAAGCTGAAATATTTTCTAAGTCTTGGCTGACGGAAGGGACTCACGGACCGTAGATCCATTGACGGTCCGTAAGACAGTCTCGTGGAATGAAGACGCGTGCCTGAACAAACTTTCCTTGTTTTGTTTCCCTTTTAATTTAGGACTATTCTTTTATAAATAGGGCATGTAAACCTCGTTTTTGGGGGTTAGACTTTATTACTTTTATTCTAGTTCTTGAATTGGGAGATTAACCTACAACTTTAGCAGTTCTTGATTTCCTAAGTTCGTTTTGAAGATTTTAGTGTTGCAATTCAAGTTAAATTTCTGGGTTTATTATTCTTCCAACGTAAGTTCATAATTCTTTTATCTAAAACAATGAATTGTGTTCATATGATTATGGGTAACTAAACCCCACAACTAGGGTTGTGGGAACCATGAGCGATTAACAAAGTATGAATAGTAACTTAGCAATTCTTGAATAGTGTTGTTGCATGCATTGATAATTCTTTCATTTAGAAGTCTTTTTAACGAGTCCACGCGTTAAAACTCTCCTTGTTGCTACTTGCCGGACCAAGGAAGTAATCAACAAGAAAAAATTATCAACATACATTTAGTGTGATACTATCTAATAGGCTAGTGTCGATTGGTGCGAAGTAATAACTAAGCCAAACATCGATGCGATGTCTAATATGAGGTAAAGGTAAGGGTTAGAAAATTATAGACACGTAGCCGGACCAAGGTGCTGGATGAAATTTTCTAGATGCCGGACCAAGGATTTAGAGATACCTAATTTATCACTTTGCATGTAGTACACTAGGAAAGGATTGTTATTACTAGGATTATTGTGTTATGAGCTTTAGAGGAACACGTATACCCTAGTTAATTCTCTCATCTTGATAACAACCGGAAAACTGACTTTTGGTTACTAATTCTTTACTGAATTCTTACAAGTTGTTTCACAAACCCCCCCCCCCCCTTTATTTACTTGTGTTTGGAAGTAATTTGACTAAACGAATATAATTGTTGGTTAAAGTTAAGTCTAGACCATTTTCCTCGGGGGATCTATCCCAACCTACAAGTTGGATTCATTACTTGATAACGATCGCTTATGCTTCTTTAGGGAGGTGTAATTTGAGCGTATCACAAGTCACCATGGAGAAAAGCAGTTTTAACATCCATTTGTTCAACTTCCAAGTTCAGACTTGCAGCCAAGCTTAGAACCATGTGAATGGATGACATCTTCACAACTGGAGAGAATATCTCATCAAAATCAAATTTTTTTCTAGCTAAAGCCCTTCACAACTAATCTAGCCTTGTACCGTGGAACTGGATTACCATCTTCATGTTTCACCCGGAAAACCCACCTGTTTTTCGAAGCTTTTCTATCTTTAGGTAACATAACAAACTTCAAGGTATGATTATCATGTAGAGACTTCATTTTATCCTCCATAGCATCAAACCATTTTTCTTTTTCTTCACTTTCCATGGCCTCATCAAGACTCTCTAGTTCTCCCCCATCAGTCAAGAGTACATACTCATTAGAAGAATAATGAGATGAAGGTATTTTCTCTCTAGTAGATGTTATGAGAGAACTCTCTGGAGCATCAATAATAGTTGGTTGCTGACCAACCACATCGTCTTGTATTGGAGCATCAATGGCATACTGATCATTTTGAATATGATCACCATCTTCAATATCAACTTGATTTTCAACATTTTGAAGATTTTCACCTAGTGGAATAGTCAAAGGCATTGGATCAACATCAACTTGGTTGTCAATAGTCTGAGAATCAACTTTCTCAACTTTGTCAAGATTTTCAATTGTTTGGTCTTCAAAGAACACAACATCATGGCTTCTAACAAGTTTCTTCTCAACTGGATCAAAGAAACGATAGCCAAATTCACCATAACCAACAAAGATACATTGCCTAGTTTTAAAATCTAACTTTGATCTTTCATCCTTAGGAACATGCACAAAGGCTTTACACCCAAAAACTTTAAGATGATCATAAGAAACATTCTTACCAGACCAAACTCTGTCAGGGGCATCACCATTCAATGCAACAGTATGAGATAAATTGATAACATATGCAACAGTATTAAGTGCTACTGCCCAAAAGGAATCTGGTAGCTTAGCATCTGAAAACTTATATCTAACTCTCTCAACAAGAGTTCTATTCATCCTCTCCGCCAAACCAATTTAGCTGAGGAGTCTTTGGAGGATTTTTCTGATGCCGAATACCCTGCTCTCTGTAATATCTATCAAAAGGGCCAATATATTTACCACCATTATCAGAACGAATGCATTTCAATTTCTTCCCTGTTTGTGAAACGACCCAAAAATTTCCTAAAAATGTGCTTCGGAAGTTACCGGAAGCTTGTTTTAGCTATATCAAAAAAATCCGACTTCATATTCTTGTTTAGGGGGTCAAATTGAGTGGGAAATGGGTCTAACCCAAATTTTAGAGCAACCGTATCAAAATCCAAAATTTCCAAGTGAAGCCTTTTTCGAGGGTCTACTTTGGAGGGTCATATCTCCTAGAACACAAATAATTGGGTGGCCCATAACATATCCATGGAAATCCTTTTGAGTTAGCTACCCAACGCACTTCGTTTCACCTCATTCGGAGTTCAGACGAAGAAGTTATGCCCATTTTCGTAAAATCTATCCGTGCAGGAAATGCAATTTCCAGAGAGCAATTTTACTGTTCACCCGCCTCATTTTTTTTTCTAAGTGTTGGTTTCATTTTTCCAAAGGGCATATTTTATTTTCTATATAACATTAATTCAATTCCCATCTCTAAAACATTTTCCAAAACACCTCTCCCATACTTAGACACATTTTCTCTCAAGTTCTCTCAAGAACCCTAATCCAAAACCTTCCCCAAGATTGAAGAGACTCTTATTCCAAGTTCCAAGCTTCCATTGAAGACACTCTCAAGACCTTCATAAAAACTTAAGGTATGTGGTGTTGAACTCATGAGTCTTTCCACCCATAGTGCCTAGTCTCTATTCTACTCACTAATTCATGGTTTAAGTTGAGAATTCATAAATTAGTCTTGTTCCTTGTATAAATTTCCTGCACAATGAATTTTAAACATGAAGAGTGATTGTTTTGAGCATGTTGTGACTCTAGAACTTAAATCTAAATTTGGAATGGATGTGGAGATTTTTCATGTGGTCTTGTAGGTGTTAAAAGACGTTGTTGTAGGTTGTTCATTGGTTTGGCTGTATAATTACTACCCTATTTTCCATGCTCTTTGATCCCATTACATGCCTTCAAGGTGTTTGACAAAATGTCCAATTATGGAGAATTGATGAATTGATGTTTTAAGGCTTGAGTTATGAGATGTGTGGCATTCCAGAGATGTGTTGATGACAAACTAAGCTTGTGTATATGTTCATTCCATACATGAGATTGCATTAGAGCCTAATGGGAATTTTCTATATAAAGTGTTGCATAACCATGCCCGGTCCGGGTGAAAAGAACCGGATAACCATGTGAGGGGTTTATATCTCACCACCTAGGATGCTTGGGGTGTGACCAACATCAACCATGTGAGAGGTTTATATCTCACCACCTAGGATGCTTGGGGTGTCACTAACATCAACCATGTGAGAGGTTTATATCTCACCACCTAGGATGCTTGGGGTGTGACCAACATCAACCATGCGAGAGGTTTATATCTCACCACCTAGGATGCTTGGGGTGTGACCAACATCAACCATGTGAGGGGTTTATACCTTGCCACCAGGCTGTCCGGGTGTGAACGGCATCCCCCATCCTAAGTTGGGGTTATAGATTGGTTGGATCATGCACACACATATGATATCTACTATTAGTATAGATTTACTTAAACATGGTTTGACTTCACTTTGATCATGCATCCTCATATTGTTATTCATGATGCCTATGGAACTATTTCTTGCATTTCGATTGTGTCCTTGTCTATTGTTGTATTGCACCCCGCATACTTAGTACATTCCAAAGTACTAACGCATATTTTGCCTACATGATATCACCATGTAGGGACCGGAGCTACTCTTGATCCTTCTCTCCATCCACGTGGCTAGTACGATGCTTATCCGAGTTTGTTGGTGAGTCCTCAATGATTCGAGGGCTATGTTATGTTTCCTACTCCTATGTTTTGAGACTTTAGCTTGCAATTGTATTTTGACTATGAAGGGAGCCGATAGTATGTCATGGCCCCCGTCCTATCTATGTATGTAGAGGTGTGCGTTGGACAAGTATTTTGTAAATGAGCTTGACTTTTATTCTATGATGTTATTTTGAAATGGTTTGCCCTTAGTCCCTAATTCCTGTTATTTAATGTTGAATGTACTTCCGCGACCGATGAAGTGTGATGACAAGTTTGAGAGGCTTGTTTGGGGTTCCTTCGGGTTCCTCATTCGCCATGTCACGTCTAGGCCCTAGGCTTGGGTTGTGACAGTTTGTCTCTCAACCAAGGCCTGAAAACTCTTGAACACATGAAGTACCTGATCCTTGGACTTCAAAGAGAATGCCTAGAGTTTGCTTGAATAATCATTAATAAAAGTAACAAAATAAAATGCACCACCATGAGACCTTACCTTAAAAGGACCACACAAATCAGAATGTACCAACTCCAGCAAATCAAGCTTTCTTGAAGGCGGATGACTCTAAAAAGAAACTCTCTTCTGTTTACCTACTAAGCAATGAACACATTTGTTCAACTTTGCTTGTTTCACTCCAGAAAGCAAATTATTCTTAGCCAAATTGTTCATCCCCTTCTCGCTCATATGACTCAGTATTCTATGCCATAATAATGATGAAGTATCATTCTCCACCAAATTCACTGATCCTCTAAAAATGGAGCCCTGAAAAACATACAAGTTAGAAAACTTATCACCACGGGCTACAACCATCGAACCTCTAGTAAGTTTCCACTGGCCAGCACCAAGGGTATTAACATAACCCTCATCATCAAGGTATCCCACATAAATCAAATTCAAGAGAACATCTGGAGCATGTTTAACATTATTGAGAACTAGTTTGGAACCATTGTTACTTTCCAAACAAATTGTCCCAATACCAAGAACTGCAACCTCATAATTATTACCCATTTTGAACATCCCAAAATTACCTAGAGTATAAAAGGAAAATGATTCCTTCTTGTTCGTGACATGAAAAGTAGCACCAGAATCCACAAACCAACTAGACTGATCATTAGCAGCAACAACAACACGATTTTCATTGTCACCTTCTTTTTTTTGTTGTCTCATATCTCTCTTGTACTTAAAACAAGATTTCTTGATATGCCCATTTTTGTGACAATAGTCACATGTTACATTCTTGTATTTAGACTTTGACTTACCTCTTCTTTTATCTTTGCCATTTTGACCTCTAAACTTGTTTCTCCTCCTATCTTCAGTAACCAAAACATCAGAGTGTGAAGTAGAAGAAGTGGAGCCTTGAGATCTTCTTCTCATCTCTTCATTCAAGACACCACTCTTAGTATATTCCATGGTAACAACACCAATGGGAGCAAAATTAGTCAAAAAAGCTCGAAGAATTTCAAAAGAGTCTGGAAGAGTATTAAGAAACCATAGTGTAACACCCCGTAGAAACTAGTAAGACCTAACGAACGTTTGCCGTAATCTAGTGGGTGAAACTAGAGCCTCACATGTGAGTTGACGTAGTAAAATTGATTAAATGATGTAATATGGCTTTTCAAGTTTAGATTTTAGGATTTTAGAGGTCAGAAGTCAAGAAACGACTATAACATCCGGAAACTAGTAATTTGAACTAGTGAGTTATAAGAACCTTGTTGTTGAAGTTTGGAGTGTTGTATGAGGGTGAAAACTTGTAGAAGTGACTCCCATACTTAGAACATCATGTTTAGGAGTTAAATATCCGAGTACGACTCCCCAAAGACCATTTGAGGGGTCCTCAAAAGTCCCCCAAAGCTGCCTAGACAGCAAGGTTTGATCACCTAAGTAGTAACGTACAGATGCTTTCCACGCCCCTTAGACCAGACCACGGTCCGTGGATGAGGGGAGTAAGTCCATACTTAGTTTTTCTTGGATCCTGCAACATTTAGAGCCACATTCCTAAACCACAAAGGCCAACCACAGCCAGTAGGTTGATCTATGGTCCGGGGAAGGCTAGCCGTAGGTTGGACTGCTTTTGACAGTTTTTCAGTTAAGTTGAGGTTTAGTGTTTAAACTATTTAATAAAGTGGGGGTTAATGGATGTCGGTTAGGTGGTTACTTAATGACTTATATAAAATTATAGGACCCTAAACTAATTCATTAATTCACTTCAACTAAAGACCCCCCAATCAAAACCCAGTTCCCTTTCTTTCCCAAAGTCTTCTCTCCAAAAACACCAATGCAGACCAATGAAGAAACCAACCTATGGGCTTGAATATGAAGGCTTTATGTTAGCATTTTTGTGGATTTCTACACCTAAGGTGTGTTGGTTTTCATCCATGGGTAGCTACCACCCATGGAGCCCTCTCAAAAGCTTTTAACTCAATTCTAGAAATCTTCAAAAGCTAGGGTTTCAACTCAAACTCATGGATTCCTTTCTAAGTTGTTCTTAAAGATTGAACTATGTTTATTATTGGTAATACTACTGATTTTAGATGGGTTTAACTTCAAATCTAACGAATCCATGAGTTTCCCCCAACCCTAGCTATGGCTTTTCTCTACACAATGAATGTTGTTAGAAGATGATTCACTTGATTTAATTAGAGTTGTTTATCATGTAATTACATGATATAAGTATAGTTTTACATGTATTCTTGATTACCTTATGAATATAAGGTGAAATTGATTTGGTCTAGGGTTATATCATGAAAGAGGCAAATTGAGGGGTTAGATATGAGTTGATGAATTTCTTGATGAATGGCCTTAGTTTAGATCACATAGACATGAATCGAATATGATAGAATCTAGTAGATATGAATTACCTTGAAAATGATCACATTGGTTATGTTGTTGGATTATGATGTTCTTCTATCTGTTGTGCCAAATCTAAGATATTAGACTTGATCTCGACTCTTGGCCTTGAAGGGCAATCTATGAAGGTATGTTATGTGAAGTTATTATATATGAATGGATTGATTCACTTATGATGGGGGTGTTTACTTGTCAAGTATTCTAATTATTAATTGTTGATCCACTTTTGGTGGAGGTGCTTACTTGCCATATGTATTGTAGTGTTGAGATAAGGTCCCTCTCCCCTACAACCCTAGATATGACTAAGTATGAATACGAATGTTATGTCATTATCATGATGGTGTTGCTATGATGAATGTATCCATGTCTATTGTAATGAATATTAGATATGTTGATTTACATGGTCTAAGATCCTTAAATGCAATATACGTGAATCGTGCATGAGTTGGGATATTATGTACATGTTGTGACCCCCTTGAGAAGGGAAGTTTCTATGATGATAATGTTGTTGTTGTTGTGCCGTTGGGAAGACAATCATGCGCGCGCACACACACTCCATGCAAATATGAATATGATGTATCAATGGTGTTAATTGAAAGCATAGTTCTCATACGAACCTTTACTCATTATTATGTATTAAATGTACATGACCATGATGATCCTATTGTGTTGATTGAAAGTTCATTCTCATGAGAACACATGATCTAAGTGTGAAAGTTAAACTCACATACTAATGATAATTCTGAAGTTGAAAGTTAGTTCTCACCTTTAAATGAATCTATGAGCTATTTAGTGAACTGTATTGAATGAATGGTAAAGTATGCCTTCACACATTTAGATACAATTCCATACTAATTATGTATAATTGGGAAATAATGCTTAGTACCGAGTGGATATTGACGATGAGGAAAAGGCCCCTCTCCTAATGCAATAGGTTGGGTCATCTATAGTAAACTCATGAGATGGAAGCTCCTCCGCTAATGCAATAGGTTGGGTTTCTAGTAGTAATCTCCATATCCCATAACTATGTGACAAACATAGGACTTAGCTAGTAGAGCCACTTTGAAGCTACATATAATTAGTTCTACCTTTGGCAAGTAAGAACGCCTTATTTCGGTGTAGGGTTATATGACACCGAATTCCATGTAGCTCACATGGTCTATGTCGGTTATGGCAACTTTTCCCTATAATAATGAAGTTAATTAATGAGACATGAACTACACTATGACTTCTTGGTGAGTTTACTTAGTAGGAGTGGGGCTATGGGACTTCACTTCCACATTGCACAAGTAGACTTAGTAGGATGTCATGGGATGGTTCCTTCGCATTGTGATGAGATTCTAATGCATATATGTATATTTAATGGATAATTGTTATTTATGACCTTCATTGTATTCAAGTAATGTATATGACTATTTCCTTAATTGTGGATATTGAATATAATGAAGTCTAAAGATGTAATGCATCACTAAGGTAGCTTCAAAGGAGTACTTAGGAGGGTTGGTATTATGGGATGTTAACCCCACATTGCACAAGTGTTCCTTAGAGGTTACTAAGGTAATGGCTTTACCATGAAATGAGTATGAATGTGATATTGGATTTGTGTTGTACATTGTAAATACATGTTAGTTACCATACATTGCACAAGGGTGTTTTAGAGGTTGCTTATGTGATGATTACCTCATGATGTGATCGTCTTGGTTAATCGTGTATTCATGTATAATTGGAGGCTATGTAATTTGAAGATTGGGATGTGTATTATATTGATATTGGAGACTATGCTTGTTGTTATAATGATATTTCTCAGGTTATAATGAAATGTATGTGAGTTGCCTTATTGTTTGCATTCTCCAACTATTTCAATGATGATGTTCAAAAATGGCATAAAGCATGATTTCAAATGAAATGTCCATTTTCATGCATGTTTTAATGGTTTTGTGCATGGCTACCATACTTAGTAGATTTTTGTGCTAACCCATATTTCTATGTTTTCTACAATGTAGGGGGTTGGTTCATGGAGATGGTAGTTTTGGTTCAAAGGGATTGGAATAGGTGATCCTCCAAGCTAGTTGATGAGTCCTCATGTTTGGGGACCAACATCTTACTTAGTAGATATCTTAGTAGTTTCTTTTATTAGTTTCATTTAAGAACTATGTAAGGGTTGTATCCCTATATATCTAAGTATTCGATTGCATAGATGGTTAATGAGACATTGTTTAGACTCCTTTCTATTTTGAGAAAAAAATGACTTCGTTTGTTGAAGAAATTTGTTTAATTTCTGCATTATTTCTTATGACATTTTGTGTATGATTATGCTAAGGGCTTGTATGTGACCCCTTCGGGGTCAACTATGCCATATTATGTCTAGGGGGCAACGAGTCATGACACATAGTCCCTATATTTCTTCATCGAATTTTACATTCATTCCAGATAGCTAGTCAAGAACACCCTCAAAATCATTAATATGATCAGAAATAGGAGTGCCCTCTTTATACTTGATATTCATTAGTTGTTTCAATAGAAACAACTTATTGTTGCCAGTCTTAGAAGCATAAAGCGTCTCGAGCTTGTCCCATAAATTTTTGGCATATGTCTCATTCACATTATGATTTCGAACATTATCTTCAACCCATTGTCTAATATAGCCACAAACCTGCAAGTGCTGAAATTTCCATTCCTCATCCATCATGGACTTGGGGTTTATTAGAGGTAAACACAGGTAAATACATTTTCTTGACAAATAGAAGATCTTTCATCTTTCATCTCCAAATATGATAGTTACTACCATTCAAACAAACCATCTTACTCATATTTTCCTCCATCATTCAAATCAATAATGAACAACAATTAATGCTCTGATACCACTTTGTTGGGAACGGTAAGACACTAACAAGAATGTCAAACAGGATAGCAGCGAAATAATACACAAATCTAAACTTTCCCTTTTAATTTGAACCAAGAGAAGACAAATCAAATCAAGCAATATGAAGAATGGACAGCAAGTATATCAACAAAACTAAAGCAATAAAATAAGAACAGGCCAATCACACAAGACACAACAATTTACGTGGAAAATCCTTCGATGTGAAGAGTAAAAAACCACAGGACCAAAAGCTCCACTATAAACACCAAGAGTTACAAAATTGTTCTCCAAAATTGGTCACAAAACAAGCGTCAAACAACGAGTAACAACAAATCAAGATTGCACCAAAATTAGAGAATTAAAGAAGAGATTTCACTCAAAAAGGTTCTACTGTTCATACCCCAAAATCATATGCTACAGACCTCTAAATCCGATCTTCACCATTTAATTGCATGAACCAAATGCTGAGACCTCCTAATACAAATTAGAGCACAATCTAACGGTTAACGAAGCGGCACACTCAGTCTGAAGCAGACTACCTGAGCAGAAAAATTCCAGAAGCAAAAATGGAATTTTTCTCTTTTTCTCTCAATCTCTAAAATGAATCTCTCTTGTGTTTCTGAAAATTAGACCAAAGTCTTATATATGCCACATAATAATTGGGTTATGGGATAAAGTGGGTTGGTCCTAATAAGACTTTTATTTATCCACATAGGAATGGAAAAAACTATCCTCAACCGAACAATATAACCCCATGATTAATTAGGTCAAGTGAATCACAAATGGAGAATAACGAGGAGATGTTTGGATTTTACCAAGTTTTACGAAGGATTTCTCAGACTCGGAAAGTGGCCATGTGATTTTTGGATGTAACCCACAAAGAATAACTCAAATCCACCAAGAAATGCTCTCTAATTTGCCAAAAGACCAAGTCATTAAATTGAGTTTGCATGGTGAAAATGACTATTAAATCTTATACCTGCCAGGTGATAAACCCCTCACGAACATAGAGGTTTTCCTGCAAACATGGAGGTCAGCCATGTTGACCTTTCACAAATGGGGCAGTGCTCTATGTGAATGTCGGCCAAACATTGGATCAGAAGATCACCAAGAATGGGGAATTCCCCTGATGGGAGCTTACGATTCATTCGGAAGACTGTGAATGAAAACAAATTATTCTACCCAATAAAAAGTGATATTCCAAACTAAACGAAATTGAATAAAACTAACATATATAATCTCGTAAAAATGTTAACCCAAAACAACACTTATAGTGAAACACCAAACAAAATGACAACAGACATTAACTCATCCTAAAACACCTTAGGATAAAAACCAAAGGTCATTCTAGATCAAACTAGACATTTTGGAGCTAACTACGCTGATTGAATTTCCATCTGAGCGTGTTTAACAATATCGTTTATAGTAGTCAAACTATGGCAATAAATTTAAAGCTAAAATATCTAATGGCACAAACATAAAATGAAAGCATTGAAACCCAAACTAACCACACTACTAGACCAAAAAATACCTTTCGAAGTTGATGAAGCTGAT
This sequence comes from Solanum commersonii, assembly GCA_029007595.1. Classification (NCBI taxonomy): domain Eukaryota; kingdom Viridiplantae; phylum Streptophyta; class Magnoliopsida; order Solanales; family Solanaceae; genus Solanum; species Solanum commersonii. The sequence goes on from JAJTWQ010000326.1 coordinate 122,119, forward strand.
ATAATCCTTATTCAGCATCAGACTTTCAAGATGTTGACTAAAGTCAACACTCTCTTATTTCAAAAGGCTCCAAAAGGAAAAACATAGCTCAAAGCACTCCCTAACACCTTGGGAAATGACCCGCTGAATTCAATACCACACAAGAGCTACCACTAAGCTATGTGAAGGGAAAAATAGTTAAAGTATGAAAAAATACAAATATAACCTCGAGGGTCATTAAATTCATTTTCTATCTCTGAATTCTAATTTGACCACCAGTGATTTACTAAGTCTTGAATTAAAAAAGTTTACCTGTTAAAAGTGTAGAATGAAGTGAAATAGAAAATTAGAGACAAAAAAAATAAGGATGGAGAAGAAGAAGACGAAAAGGATGACGAGGTAGTAATACCGATCTCTAAGATTGAGGAGAAGAAGGCCTAAGTTAGATGTAAGAAGGCCATAAGTATATGTAGTAACACGTCTTTCCATGAAAAAATATTTTTCTTTGATCCAAGTGACTATTCATTTTTAAAGAATTTTTTTTTTCCATTCGATGTTGTTCCCTTACTTACAATATGTTTCTTTCATGAAACATTGGTTATTAACTACGAAAAAAGTTTTGCAGGAAACAATGTTTTTCTTAAATTTTTTTTTTTATGAAATAAACATACGATTGTATGCATCTTAATTTTATTTAATGTTGTTTCCTTACTTTCTAAATGTTTCTATTCACTGTAATAGCTTGTCGGTTTTGGTTATGGGCTATGTGTTTGGCTTACCTATAGGTTTTGTTAGTAGGTGTAATCAAGACCTGAGATTTCAGGCCGTGACGTTTATTAGTTTTTTAAATTGGGGGGTTGGGGGGGGGCGAATATTTTTGAGTGAAAGAACTGTGAATTTCTAATTATGGAGTGGTTTTAAGGAAAAGGAAAAATTACATAAAAAGAGTGAATTACAGGAAAAAAATTGGTAGAGAAGAAAATATATGTATGGAAAGGAATTTAGATATAGAGTAAAAGAGAGAATTAAAAGGAAAGAAAGAAGCCAGTTTTAAAACAGTTGATAAATTATGAAAGAGAGAAAAAATAAGAAAAATAACATAATAGTTTTTTCCTTTAAGGAAATAGAGAAAAAAAATAAGACCAATAAAATAATAAATATTTCTTTTTAAAGGAAATAGAGAATGAAAAATCAGAAAAAAAATGTATTTAATATAGTCTGTAGGTTGTCATGTTATGTCAATTCTTTTCCAAAATAAACATTTCCGCATCAGCACACAAAAACAAATATTATATATGCCAAACCATAAATCAACTCTCTTCTCATTGGCTACACTTTCTCTTCCCCTCTATCGCTTGCAATTTTCATGCTAATTTGCAACTTTCCTCATCCATGGATATGTTTGGAATTTTCCATTTTTGGAGACAAATATAGTCTTTTTCCCTACCTGTTCTTACATGTCCCTCTCCCGATAGAGGATTCTTTCATCTCATGGTCCAAGGCACATCAAATCTTCAAGTACAGAGAAGATTTTACACTCACAAGAACACCACTCTCTTTAATTTGCATATCATCTCACAAAACATTTTTACTCCCTTCTCTGTCTCTCTTTACACTGTTTGAAGAATGTGTGTAGATTCGACACGTATGATAATGAACAAATCACTACATCACAAGAGGTAAATCCTTCATCCACTTTGTCTATTCTCTATTGAACTACATTATTTTAGAAATCAGTGTTTTAGATCTTTATGTTGTTTGTGATTTCATTTTCATTTCTTTTATGGATCTTGTGTATCGTGATGAGTAATAGATATGTTCTGTCAAAAATAAGGCAATCATAGAACTCGTGCATGGTCATGACGTCATATTAATCTTTGTACTTCTGGTGAGTTAATACATACTCATCACATAAGTCCTCCTATTATTGTTGCTTTCCATGTTGTTATTGTTAAGATTTTTATTATTCATATTACCCTTTTATTTTTACACAAAAACTAGAGTCGAAGAATTGCTATTTAGGACTCAATTTCACCGCAAGACATGAAATATGCATATAAATCTTTATTTCTATCTTTAGCTCCTTAGAAACTCACTCGTACATAAATGAATGGAGGGAGGAACACCAAATATTACATTCTCTATCTTGCTAACAACTTGTGTATCTCTTTTTTTTAATCTACTTTTGGGTACTAATCTATTATTTACTTGTGTTTCTGATTTTGTGTGACATTTTACACATGATTTTAATAGTTATAATTAATTCCCAGAAATAGCTTATAGTTAATTAAGTCCATCACATAAAAGAGTCTTAACACAATATTTTTTTGTGCTTAAAACCTACCTCATAGTTAAATTAGTAGTTTACATATAAGCTATATGGAGTCGCCATTACTTAGAATCATTTTTGCATGTTTCAAGTTGGACTCCTTAGGATAGGTTTAAAGTCTTGAACACATTCCAACACTAAACACTATATCTAGTCTGCTTATTTTGATGTATAGTAAAGACCAAATAATTTCTCACTACATTGTCTCAACTACGGATGTACTTGGTTTGTAAATGTCTCATTTTGTAGCGGTCCTATTGGAGTATCAATGGGTTTGGAACTTTTCATGTGGACGCTTTTTAACAGATCACCAATATACTTTTGTTGATTGATCATAGTGCATGTTCATGACTACTGAATTTGTAAGCTTAAAGAGAAGTTTAGTTCCCCCATCATATTAAATTCAAACGTATCACTTCCCATTAACTTTGTAAATCTTTCTCATAGTGAATCCAATATAGCTCAAAAGATAGTTTTATCGACTTATAGTTGAACGATAAGTGTATTTCTCTCCCTTGATTATAGGAAGAGAGTGTTGTCAGGTTATCATAGGACAAACTTCATCAATCGACCTATTTTATTAAAATTTCATCGGATTATGATTTGTAACAAGAAATTTTCAAGTTAATTCTAAGTTTTCCTATTTAAAAGTCCATAATGTGTGCAAGTCTAAGCTATATGCAGTCCTAGTAGAAACTAATGGGCTTTCATCGGCTTTTTGATCCTTCTCCTTCAAGGCTTCACTTACTGGAACAAAGGGCGGAGTAAATCCCTTTCGAGAATCACCAAGTGTTCTTGGCGATGCTCGGGCTTCAACTTCTTCATTCTTTTCAGCCCTTTTGTTCTTTTTTGTTCTTTTTTGCGCCTAAGTGTCCATGCTTTCACTAAAACTTCAAATACCTGAAACTTAAGAGTTTTCATTAGATATTTGGAGAAAATAAGCATTCGAGGACACTATTCTCATCTAAATAAAGATTCTCATGCTCGCTTTACTTACTGCTTGTGCAAGTTCAAGCTCGACAAAAAGTATCTAAATTCCCTCACATGAAGAATGATTCCATATTCACATACAGAGGTTAATCAATTCAAGATCAAGAATCAGATGCAACGCTCACACTCAAAAAGAGGAAAAAATGCATGCTTTCACCCATAGGTTTGCCCTTATTTTCCAATCGACTTTTGATTCGGCTTACTCAAGATAAAAAAAGGTCTTTCTAAGGCTTGTAATAGGGTTGAGTGTAAAGGCATGGTCATTTAGGCTCAGTGACTTTTTCATCCTCGTGAGATGTGGTATTCTCAAGGCATTCCCTTCTCCTCATTTATCAATTAATTTTCTAATGCTTCTAAGTCACCTGTTTATTCACCTTTATGGATTGCTTGGAAACCCGATTTCCTTGTTTTTTTTGTTTGCATTGAAGGGATTTCTACTTATGCAATCCCATGGGTTAGGGGGGACTTTTTCTTGCACTTCTTGACTTCTCCTTTTCCTTTTCACCACACCCCTAACTTAGGCTTTTGGCCTAAGTTGGTTATTTACTAAATCACAAATTAAGAGGATTGTAGGTAGTGGGTCAAGTAAGGTCTAGGGTTCATCAAGGTTCTTCCAAAGAAACATAAGGCTCAAAGGGTCTTCAAAAGAGTTTCACACACTCATGGGTAGGCCACAAAAGAGGGATATGTTGAATTTGGCTTACTCTCTTTAAAGTTGCCTAAGATCATTTCAAGAGTAAACCTTTGTTAAATCAATCAGACTAACAGGGTAAATTCTAGGTTTATTCATGCATGGTTGAAAGCAAGCTAATCACACAAGGCATCGACACTTAAGTTAAGAAAAACTACACACTTTCGCTAGTGTGCAATGGTCATAACAAGAGAATCAATTCGATAAATGGCTAATCATAATGAGATGCAAAGAGTTCGCATATTGTCTATTCAACTTCATTTGTCCTCATCGTAGCCATACATTCATGTTCGTTCAATTGAGAGCACTATTCAAGTCATCGGTATAGATCGAAACTGAGACGTAAATTTTTGCAAAAGAACAGCCACATTCAACTTGCGAGGGGTGGCAAAAATGTGCAAGAAATTTACATTTTTTTGAAAGGGACAATTTTGCAATTAAAAAGTAAACGGAGCAACAAGATCAAACATCCACAGAAAAGCAATTATTAACACAATTATAAACAGAAAACCCAAATGTATTGAAAGCACAAGTATCCAAAATAAGCCAAACAAGGTGGGCCTCACCCCACCACTAATAAGATCATTTTTCCTCAAATGCAAGTGATAAGAATCAAAAAGTAGATGTAAGCAAGATAGAGATGAGGGTAGAGGAAGGTCCTAGCTGCGTAGTCTCTCTATATGTTGGGGCATCAGTGCCCGGAGTAGTCTTAGATGGAAGAGCAGTGCCAGATCCACTAGGAGCTGCTGTGGACGTCTCAGCCGGCAATGTCAGGGTCACCGGCTGCACAACTGTCTCTATAAGATCTGGCAAGTCTCTGAATATGCCCTCATCTTTGCTCCCCTGTGTCTCCTCAGCATCCATTGATATCAACTCCTCATCGGTCTCTACATTCGACTCTGTATGTGTTGCGTCAACCCCCGCACATCTCTAGTGGTCTTTAGAGCATCCTTATCATCTTTCCTCTCTATTAGTGAAGTGAAGTCAGTAGACTTAAGGTAGTCTACGTCCTTTCTTAAATTCACAATCTCAGCTTTTAAACCTACCAACTCAGAGGATTCTCCCTTTCTGCTTTCACAAGAAGTGACTCTCACTGTCAGGGCATCAATAACGGTCTGAAGTGGGGTAAGTGTTGCTAATATGGCCCTGTTGATCATCCCTGGAATGGACTTTTCCAGTCGGGTAGCTCTCACATCAACAGAATAGGACAACTACCCTATCTTCAGGATCATAGCCTGAGTGACTCTGGCAGGCTAGGAGGAAGTGGATGTACCTAGAGTATGTGAAGGGGAAGAAAGAGTGGGTATATATGAAGTCTCCGAAGCCGGAGTAAATGATTCTGCCTCTGCTGGAAATGAGTCAACATCGACCTCTAGGGAAGTATCTACTGGGGCTTTTCTCCTTAATCAACCTCCTCTCGTGTGAACTCAGCCTCTATACGCCGGATATCAGTGGAAGAAGACGGGGTGACCTCTTTATCACTGACAGGGTCCTAGGGCACTTTGGCACGCCGACATAACTTGGTGATCAAAATAGGAAAAGGTAGAGATGTTGGTGTCTATTTGGCTCTCATAGCCATCTTCTATGAAACCAACAGTCCTAGGTCGATCTGCCTTCTGGCCATGATAGAACCAAGGCAAGCTGCCTTAGGATGATAGAGAATGGACTCGTTCTGGGATGGCATGATAGTTTTGCTGATGAAGCCAAACCAGTATCGGGAAGCGATGTTCATATCCCTTTTCTCAATTGGAGCTCCCGCACCCAACCAGCTTGTGGTGATGTTCGAAATCATCGGGGCTAACCAACCCTTCAAATCATCCAGGGACGAAGTGATAGGAAAACCCTGGTAGGGTAGTACCGAATGCAGCGGTCGATCGAATACAATATTAATATGCTCGCTGTGACACCTTGCCTCTAACCAGAACCGACTTCACCGGTCAAAACTCACTAGCCTTTTTCTTATTTTTTGAGACCATTTACCTATAGGCTAAGTAGAATTCATAGACCCAGGAAGGAATGCAAGAACCCCGCGCCCTGGTTAACTGCTCAAACTCAAGATATTTGAGAGTGTCAAGCACCTCAGCATGCTTACCTTCCAAACCCTCTACATATAGTAAATTTTCTTCTAGAATGGTTCATAAATCAACGTATTTTAGTCCATTTAGCAACCTAGGTGGAGGTGTAGCTACAGCGAGTGCAGGAGCCGCTGGAGGTGGTGTTGGAGTTGTCACAGATACGCTAGTCGGCGGAGTGGCAGCTGAAGGGGTTTCGATAATTGTGGGCTGATTTCTAGCCCTAAGTTCCTCCCTTCGATTTATCAAAGGTTACTCATCCTCCGACTTAGAAACATCTGGTACAACATTTGTGCCCTTCCTAGCGATGCGCTTTTTTCGTTTGCCTTTTATCTCCTGGTGGGAGATCCTGCTTTCTTTTCTGTGAAGGTCATGATCGTCCTTCATTGATTGTAATTCCCATTTCCTTTTTCTGCGGTGGTGCATTTAGGTTTGTGCGTACCATATCTGCAAAAGTTTTTGATTAGTCGAAGAACAATCACACTAAAACATCAAAAATCTAAAGCAGAAGGGTTCGCTAATCAGTCGGGGAATCGCCTAACCTCTTTAGCGAGCTAGGTCGAACTCGCTGAAGGTATTAGCTTGAAATATAGGCAAATAAGCGATGAAAGAGTCTAACTGGAGAGACACCGACTGCTTTCGGCAATGACAAAGTTGTCTGCCAAAAAATGCAGTGAAAGAGGGTAAAGGGAGCATGCAAAGGGCGATCTAAAGTCCTATTGGCAAGTCGTTGATTACCTTTAGCGACCATGGATGCATCCGCCGAAAGGTACATATATCTCAGCACTATGGTCATAAGTGAAGGGAGATCTAAGACTAGTAGGAGAACCACCGAATCGTTTGGCGAGCTCAACCCAGCTTGCCGACTGATTTAATATGCCTACATTTCAACCCACTTCTTAGAATCGACCATACAAGCCCTGGAAACGAAATCAAAGCATGCATACAAGAAATTCACATAAGACCCACTTTTCCCATCACCTCAGAATACTCAGACTTCTTCCGGTCTTGCCAAATTTAGCTATTTAACTACGCTCACCCTTAGGAATGTTCTCACCCATTCCTTCATTGAGCGATTTTCGTTATTTAGCATAAATGTGGGCTATTTAGTTGTTACCCAACCAATATAATTAAAATCTAGCAGCATCCATTGCAATCTCAGTTCAATTAAAGCATAAACAACAAGGCATTCAACTATTAAAATATTTTAGGCAACTAAGTTCTAATTACTCATAGCATATCAACTTATTTCTATCAAAGCCACCCAGCACACGTCATCCTGATACTACAATTGCAAAAGAGTGCCAAAGCTTTTAAGGTAAATTCGGGGTTTTATGGACTAACCTTTAATGCCGATCAAATTGTTTTTTGAAATGCTAGGCAGCAAAAAGATCCAACCACAAGCACTATTTACCAATTGAAATACTAATGAAAAGGTAAAAATCTAAGAAAATGTACCTTTGGTGTGATTTTGAGGAGTTTGAGACGAGGGAAAGTGAGAGATTCAAACATTTTCACTTTCTGCCTTTATATAACCGTTCAGTTCTCTGTCATTCGGCGACGTTAGTCTTATTGCTGCTAAAATCGGTGATGCACCGAACGCATACTTACCTCGCCGAGTTTTACATGACCTCTCTTATCTTGGGGTCCCAACGGCGAATTAAGTCGGAGTCCCCGATAGATTCGGTGACTCACCCACTGGGTCCTTGGCTCGCCAACTTGCACTTCTAACACCTTTCTCATTTTACCCTACAATATCAGCACACCATTATTCTAACAGAATAATTAAAAGTAGTAAATCCTTGGGTTTCCTCCCAAGAAGTGCTTTATTTTATGTCGTGGTACGACGTAAGTTCTGTCTCACTCTCCATTATTGGGGTTTACCCCAGTGTCACTAGGTGACTCCAATATGTCATTTGGGTCGAGATGAGGTACTGCAAAATTCAGGAATGACCTGATCATCTGGATTGATCTAGAGTAAGATCCAATCATTTGATTCAACACTTCAACATTCTCCTTCATTTCTTCCAACACCTTATCTTGATCGGTGATCTTTTTGAGAATGATTTGAAGTATGTCCTCAACACGATTTTTCTCCCCATTTCTAGACTTCCTCCGCTCATGAGGGAGTGTGTACCTTCCCTTGCTATTGCATTGGACTTCCACCTCTGAGATTTTAGCTGAGATGCCAGTGCAGTCAACGTGAGGTCCTTTTGGACTCCTTGGCTCATTTCAACCAAATTGCCACTACTCTGCTCAGCCATGCTCATCTAAATGGACAATTCAACGAAGAACAAAACTAAAAGTAAAATTAGCAAACTACAACTTTGAAGAACAAAATCTCTACTAATCTAAAAATTCTTAAACAACACCACTCTCCGACAACGGCGCCATTTTGATGCTTATCGTGACCAACGACACTAACCTATGGTATGAATGTCTACAATCGTCGACAGTATAGTAACCCAACTAAAGGTTGGGGTTGTGTCCCAAGGGAGTGGTTTTGAGAATTGATAGAAAAATCAAATTTAGCTCTAACTAGTCATAGCTAAAGATATTAATGAATAAAAACATAGTAAATTAAAGAGAGTGACACAAAAGTGTCAAATATCGATTTGGGGGTTTTGTCACAAGTAGTAAAAATAGCAAAAATTAACAAAAAAATTAAGTATGGGGAAATGTTCTTAGGGTGTGACCGCAATACAAGTTGAAATAAGTAGTTGGGTACATGACTTTGAAAGGAAATTTGTAAGATAATAGTGACTAGGCTAAGATTTAAACGGAAACAAGTTCCCTCTCGGGCAACTTACCCCATTTCAAATGTGTTTCTCTCAAACACCCATTTGCTGCCTGAAGACCAACCTATGCCTTACCCCACTCACTCTCTCGAGCTGAGTTTTAGGATATTGGACTAGGGCTCACCCTCTCGGGTTGAACCTTATGTCGACCCAATCCTTAGGCCATTAATCTAGTGGTCTTGGTTTCGCGACCTCCCTTTCGAGCAAGCCAACGACACATGGTTAGCTTTGTATTTGCAACTACAAACCCTTTAGATTAAACCACAACCACTAGGTGAAATCACCATTAAACTACATCTAACCTATCAGCAAGCAAGACCAAACAATAATATCAACACATATTTGCTAAATCACACCCCAAGAATAGGGTTTTTAGCCACACATCAAGAAATAACAAAATACACCTAAAATGATAGTAAAATCAAATGGGTATAAGAAATTAAACCTTTACCTAAGCAAAGAAAGAAGAATTGAGAAGACCCACTTCCAACTTGGGGAAGATGAAATCCTTCTCTCCTCAAGTGTCCCACAAAACCCTCTCCAAACATGAAAGAAAAATATGCAAAAAGTACTATTCTATTCTTGAAAATAAAATAAATGTTCGAATCTTACAATTAATAATAAGTTTATTATTTATAGACTTCAGAAAATAGCGCTGCCTTTTTGTTCCTTTTTGCACCTAACTGTCCATGCTTTTACGAAAACTTCAAATACCTGAAACTTAAGAGTTTTCATCAGATATTTAGACAAAAGAAGCATTCGAGGACACTATTCTTATCAAAATGAAGCCCTAAATGAGTCCAATTTGTGGACTTATTAGGGCCCACTCCGACTTAATTAAATATATCTTCGTTCCTAAGACTATCTCTCTAGGTCTTGAAAAAATTGATCATTTACACTACTGATGCATATAAGATCAATCAAATAAAAAACATCTCTTTCATTGACAAAATGACTTGGATTTTAACACTTACAAGATTATACCTTAAATTCCCAGAGCTGAATCAATTGAAGCCCAAGACAACTCTTTCAAGAACATTTTGAGCAACGGAGAAACCTTTTCAACCACCACAGAATCTATTTTTATCAATTAGGTATTTGATGGAAAACAATTTTCATTTTCATCCACCAAAATAAGATTGTCATCACGTTTTGACAAATGGGACTCAAAAAACATTCTTAGAAAACTCTGTTGTATCAAAATATTTATAAGAAAATATAAACTATATAGTACCAAAATAACTCTAGTTTTATCAAGAAGAAATTAAACTTACCAACCAACCCCCCCCCCCCCCCATGATATGAGAAGGGAGCATATATTTGACAAAACTGAGAAACCAATAAGGCAAATTTTCTTGAATTTTTTCATCTAGACGTTGGGCTGGTCAGTTTGCTTCAGAAAAGATTTGTTTCTATCCCTTATGTTTAATTTCAGGTTTAATGAAGAATGAAAAGCATTTTTAGATAGAGAATAAAAAAAAACAGACAACAAAACCACATTTCATGTGAATATCATTTCTTTTAGATGAAATATCCTAAAAGAATATGAAATTTTTAGTTTGAAATATAATTTAATGAAAAAAATGATAAAGATGAAAAGCATATGGAGAAATCACTGTAACTTGTCGTTTTTCAACAACTAATTAAGCTCAAAATTTTATAACAATAAATAATTTGTATATTTCCTTTTCATTTCTTACATATTTTTGGCTTATTCTTTATGTTCTATGTTTTTCTTCGTCATTTGGACAAATATGCTTTTAACTATGTTTTCCTTTTATATTTTATACTTCTTCAATTTCTTAGTCATATTATTAAGAACATTCGTTTTTATTTCATTTTTGTTTAATTTAATTTTTTGGCCATATTATTAAGAACATTCATTTATTATTTCATTTGGCCTAATTTAATGTCTTGCTCATATTGTTAACAGAACACGTTTATTCCTGTATATGCCTTTATTATATCATTTTTGTAAGACTATAGTATCTTCTAAGGAAAACTTTGAATATATGTTATAAGTAATTACACTATAATTTTGAAGTATTTTTTTTGCCAAACTAACTGAACTCTATTTTATTTCACTTGCATTTTTCTATGAGGTACACGTAAAAAAAGTTTGCTTTGTTGTACATTGGACATAAATAGAAAACCCATTTTTTGGAAGTTTGCGAAGAAAAATTTCGGAGAATAATTTTTCTAGACCTAGAGAAAAGAATAAAAGTTAAAACACATGTGACATCTAATAAAATTGAAATTCTATACACTTGTTGGTATCATTCCACACTAATGAACATCTGATATGAATAAATATTTAACTACCTATTAGATATAAGAAGGTGAAACTTGCAACGTCAAAAATAATAGCAGATACCATTTTAATGAAGCCTGCAATTAAGAGCTAATTATACTACTAATGAGGACAAGTTTTTGATAAACAATTCTTTTTACAATGGAGAAGTTACTAGGACCTTGAAATAGAGTTAAAGAATTCATCTTCCTTCTTAGTTTCAATGTTCATACCTGCTTTGCTTTCAAAAGCTTCTCATTAAAATTAAACATTTCCTCTTTTGCTTAACCTAGCTCAACTTTCTTTGATTCAATAATGTTCATCTATTCATAGAAAAAGTAAACGAGCTTACTAAGCATTGCACGTTCAAATCTAACTCTCATGCAAAAACACTCTATCGCTTTGAACGAATAGTCCCAAATTTCAAGATGATCGCTATCAGTCGAAATGTTGAAAGCTTCAATGACATCCATAATTTCAGTAATAATTCCAACATCTATGTTAACATTTAAGCCACCTAGTAAATGGCCATGCATAAATTAATTTGGGGTGCGATAAAGATCATAGTATTTAGTCCAAATGAGTGGAATAACCTTTGAGTCCATGATCAGTCCATTGAAAATAATGTTGAAACAACAGTATTACTTGATCACATCATTTAAGTCCACTCTCTATCCTGAAAATATAATGCTTTCATAAATATGAGAGTCATTATCTCTTTCGTTGCCACATTGATATGTTACTAGACCGCATTCCAAGATTGATATTGACATGGCTTCTTCTTGTTTGTTATCTAGATGAATATCTAGTAAATTAGGATCCAAGTATTTCTCCTCTTTTGTCATCTTGATCAATATATATAATAGGACTCTCCAAGGCTTGACCTAGTCAAAAAAAAATGTCAAGCCTAACACATCTTGATCCACTATCTTTGTATCCATATTTAGTATCTCCTTGTAGCTACGTTACAAGAATAGATCCGCATTCCTAATGCATTCCAATAATAGACCTTTTCCAGCAATTGTAAGAAAAATACGCGGTAAGAAAAACTTTGATTTGTACATCATATGCTAAGGCCAACACATAAATCCTACTAGAGAATCAAAAATACTGAAGGTGTAACGGATTTACTTTAGATGTTGCAGCAAGAACAAATGGTAGGAGATACTGAATATGGAAAAACATACTACTTGGAAAATATTTTTTTCATACCAAACGTTTTTCCATATTCATTATCTACTACCATTTGTGCTTGTTGCAGCATCTAAAGTGAATCCATTACACCTTGAGTGTTTCCAGTTTTGAGGTAGGATGATTGAGTTGGCCTTAGCATATGATGTACGAATCAGAGTTTCTTTTTGTTGCGTATTTTTCTTGAAATTGGTTGGAAAAGGTGTATTATTAGAATGCATTAGGGATGAGGATCCATTCTTGTAAACGTAGCTGTCATGAGATATTGAATATAGATGCAGAGATAGTGGATTAAGATGTGTTAGGCTTGGCATTTGTTTTGAAAGTTGAGTCGGTGGGTTCGAGGAGAGAAATACAACTTTGTACCAATGGGAAAGAGATTGTTGTGGACAGTAAGAACATGGAGTATTATGTTTATCTGCATATCCAGCATCATTATGTTACATCAATAGTAGAGCAGGTGGCGTATCTTTTAAAAGGCTTTTTCAAATGTAATAACTAGGTCAAGGCTCGGAGGCTCCTATTATATATATTCATCAAGATGAAAAAAGAGGAGAAATACTAGGCGCCTAATTTACTTTACATTCATCTAGATGCAAAAACAAGAAGAAGCCATGTTAATGTCAAACTAGGACCACGATCCAGTAACAGATCAACGTGGCAACGATAGAGATAGTGACTCTGAAGTTTATGATAGAATAGACTTTCACGATATAGAGTTGACTTAAAGGATGTGATCAAGGAACATTCGTGTTTCAACATTATTTTTAATGGTCTGATCATGGACTCAGATGTTCTTCCACTCTTTTGGACCAAATACTATGATCTTTGTAAACTTGCAAGATTTTCCAAATGGTTCTTTTCCATTTCCAAGTGTGTATTCCTGTAACAATAAAATAAAGAACTTTCTTAGATAACCAAAAGAGAGAGGCTTTTGGAGTTTGAGAGTTGGACTGTGTTTGATATTTACAGAAGAAAGAGATATATCTCATGATGTTTTGACCAAAAGCTTTGTGTACCTAACAAGTACCAGGTCCTTTTGTTTTTTAATGGTCTGCTCAAGTCAAATTCTTTGAAATTTTGTCCTTCTTTCCTTTTCAAGCATCTCCTCCTTGAAGTGAGGAGGACCTGTTTTCTCTTACTTGTCATATTCAAAGAACCCATTATATCATACATCAACCTTTAATTACCTTTGTACATAACCAACATCTATTGTTCCTGATACACTAAATATTACACCCTTAGATGATCTAATGTGGTCTTATGAAAATATAGTAATCAAAATAAGGCTGAGGTAAAATCCCACAAAATAGGGCGAGAATAATAATAATTAGAGGAATAATTTATGGTTTGATTTCTATTCTGTAAGAATTGAAATGAATTTGTATAACTAAAACTAGGATTCACAATATAACTAAGAGCTATTAACTTATAATATTAAAGCACTAATCTTGTGCCCTAACAATACAATGAACAATTTGTTGAAGATAATATAGTAATAAAAAAAGGTTGGGGTCAAACCCCACCTAATCAAAGCAATGCTTTTATAGTCACAACAACATCCTATGGGAGAAGAAAACTCTTCTGTGCATTCATCATAAACCAAGTGCGAATTTGCAAATTCCTACATCTCACTTTTTTTTACCAAAACCAAAGAATTGCATGTCTAAAATGCAATAGTGGTGAAGTTTTTGTTCAGTATAAACACCTCATTTGCAACATAGTTGTGTTAAAAAATCATATTACCGTAATAATATAGTTAATTAATTTCTCCGGTTAAGTAATTTCTTTGACACGCGACATAATTCCAAGCACGGAATAGGCCAAACGACAACGTGCAAACTTAATGAACAATAACAAGACTTAAGCTGTGCCTTTTGGGATGAGAATTACCTCCAACCGACACTCTTAGAACCTCAACAAAAACTCTAACGCATATCAACAAACAAACTCGAACCAACACAACTGGAATCACCCAATTAGGAGCTCCCTAGCTATGAAAATTGAGTTTTGAAAAAGATGGAGAACGATGAAAACATGTTAATTAAAAACCATCAGCTAACTACTGTGAACTCGGGCCCCAGGCTACAATCATGGAGGTCAATAGGGTCAGTTTGACCTAGATCGTCCATCCCAAACACTGAGGACCTCCACAAAAGTAGAGGGTCAAGGTCATATTCCTTCAAGAACGCTGAACTTGGCTCGCGAATACGATGACCAAGCAGCTTGGTTTCAAAGAACACGGTGTGTGTCTTATGAAAGTAAGAACCTAAAATCGTAGGCTTCTGTAAATACGGTGCCTTGGATGCAAATGCGAATAGAAAAACTGCTGAACTAACCCAAGTTTAAGATTAAAAAGAGCTCCTACAAGGTGCTTAGGTTCGTTCAGAAAACAATGCGCATAAACAAAATACACTACCTAATAATTTTTGGCATTCCAGACTCAATGGAGCCATCAAAACTTCAACTTGAGCTCGTCTTCATGAAAAGTGGGACCCACATGCAAGCTCCACTTTTAGCCAATTTCTACAAAGGGACTTAAAATGAGACCAAAAGCCTTGCGAACTACACAGAAGGTCATTCTAGAAACAACTCAATCTGGACCTTACCATACTGACATAATTCCTATCCAACCACGTTTACCAAAAATGTTGACCAAATTCAAACATCAATTGAAGCTTCAAAGACAAAACCCTAATGTCCCAAACTTGAAACAAAAGCCTTGGGCCCGAACCAAGTATGCGCTAGCCTTAAATGGTCCTTCTATAACAGATTAAACCATTAGAATTACATTCTGAGGTACTCTTCTTGAAATTCTTACCAAAGTAAATTATTCAAGTTGTAAAGGCTCTAACACATGGAAACTTGCACTAAACTCAAACGAACGACCCGGCGACTGAACTATCAGTCCAAGCAAGCCATAAAGTACTTAGGGCCGCTATATGAAAACTATTAATGCTGAAAAGATCAGAAATTAGGAAAAATCACCTTAAGGATCATTACAACACCTAGTACCAGAAGGCACTCGTCCCATATGCTCTACATTATCTTACTACTACCCTCTGAGATCGAGCGACGCAAACCCAAAACTCAAGTTGATAGGAAATTCATAAATTGACTTTATCAATCCTAAACTAAAAATAGAAACTCCAACTCCTTTTCGGTAATGACTTCCTTCCAACAAGACCCAACCCAACTGAATGCAAAAAACGTATCTTAGATGAACCAATACACCAAAAATTCAAAATAATGAGTCGACCAACAGACAAGAGAACATGTTACTTAGCTCTTAAGTAAAAAAATTTTGTTCCCACTTTAAACCTCTAAAGTTTTTTCCTTTCTACTCCAAAGCAAACACCTTATATTCATCACATATATCCTACCTGTCCTGGACCATACAAGCAATTCCTAGCACAAGATGAACATCGAAGAGCGGGAAAAGCAATAATAAGTGAATCTACCCAGAACACAAGGCCATAGTGCAACCCCAATAACTCTCGAACCAAAAAACATAAGTTTAAATGTAACCTCTCAAAATTGGAATACTACTTCAAGGGACAATTAATCCTTAGATGCAACCACAAAAAGTCCAACTCCAATGATAACCTTTTACTGTTGATCATTAACAAAACAAAAGTTACATTAAACTGTAAGCTCGAAGTAAGAGAGACTGCAGTTAAGAATCCACGAACCACTGACCGATTGCAAAACTAAGTAAAACACCCTAATCAAAGGGAGATTGAACTGGTAGGTAGAGGAAAAACATATCAAAACTATCAAGAGTGATGCAAGAAAACCAGAAAACCGCAAGGTAACCATAATGGTACACACAAAACCTCACATCCTAAAACAAGTGAACATTGTTGATCCCTAAATTACTTTTACTCAATCAGAAGGTTAGCCTTCTAAACAAATTCCCAATATCAAGAAAAATTGAAATTTAGAATCCATTAATGAATGCCAACACACATATCCAAATAAGAGTAAGACCTCTTAAACCATTGACACAACCTTTTGGAACTCCAATAAAATGTAGCTACTAAACAGTGATTAGAATGAAAGAAAGCAATATTTCTTCCAATATAGGACATTACCATAACCCAAAACTCAAAAAATGATAGCTGAAAGCTAGGAAGTCCATAAATGTGAACTATAAACATATGTTTGCGAAATGAACCAATAATAAACAAATTTGACACCCTAGTTCAAAATTTACTTACTCCTTCCCATTGGTCATCAATAGAACATATGTGTATTACTCAATAATCCCCACAAACCATACAAAACCTTCCATTGAAAAACTCTAGCCAAGCCATCATCGTACTTTTAACATACTAAACTACACACCTTCTAACCTCCTAAACACAAACATAACCGAACGACACTATATAATTTGAAAGAGTCGATAGTCGACTTAACTCCAAATTTTAGACACAAAGCCTACGATGAAGAGGCAAAAAGAGAAAAATCTCAACCTCTCCACAAAGTAACTAGGAATAAGAGAAAAATCAACTTACCTGAGCAAGATAGTTATGCACAAAGGCATAGGGTATTACTGCATAATGATTCCAAAGAAAGAAACTATGCTAAAACTATCAATTAATAAATGAAATCATCTAGTGGGGATAAACATAGACACATAACACAAAATAGGGATTTGACAACAAATAACAAGAAGAGAGCAAGGCACATAGAAATGTATGGGAATAAAAACCCCAAATATACACCCCATAGGCTATAAAGGAATAAATGAAATATGAAATCACACTTATACTATCTATATCTGGTACCTTAGCCCATGGCCTGCTTGTAAGAGCATTAAATGGAACGTGCTTGACCCCTAAATAAACATATGCATCACTAATTACAGTACTCGGAGCACCACTTCTAACAGTCGGGTACTTGCCCTAGCTAACTTTACCAAGACCCTAGGGACTTGAAACTGCTAACCATGTATTATCAAAGGTCAACCCCTATGAAATTCCTTAGCAAAGTTGTCAGACTTGAAACAATGATAACACTGCCAACCTAAACCAACCTGGTAAGATGGCCAAACTTAAATGACATGAACCCCAAAACCTGAATATTCAAAATGAAAACACTGAGAAATTTTTTGTGAACTCTATCCACGATAAAGAATCAAGAATGGAATTCGTAAGATTCCCTATTACCTAGTGGAGAATGAATACAAACGTTTCCATTCCAATCTATAAGACTTTACTCGACAATTGGTTACATATCGATGATAGCGGCGAACCTAGATCTCTAATACCAATCTCTCACAACCCTTAAACTCAGGTCATGATTCCACCTGCTATGCTTAACCACTAGGTAAGCCAAATGAAAAACGAAGACTTTCAGTTATGAGGGGACTGTCTAGTTGTTTTTCCTTTATGAGGTTCTCTTTTTTAATTTTTAGTAATATTAATAAAGTCCCAATCCCTTGGTTAAACTTGGAGCCTTCTTACTGAGTATATCAATTAAAGAGTACTAAGAAGAGAATTATTACCTTGATCTGGAATGTCTTTGGACTCAAAGAGATATGGGTATCTCTTCTGCATGTCCTCCTTAGCTTCCCATGTATCTTCCTCAACAAACTGATTTCTCCACAGAACTTTGTCTGATGCTACTTCCTTGGTTCTCAACTTGCAAACTTGGTGATCTAGAATCTGGAAAGGAATCTCGTCATAAGAAAAACTATCATTAATACCAATATATTTAGTTGGTATGATAAGTGAAGGATCGCCCATACACTTTTTCAACATAGAAATATAAAGCACTCGATGAACTATCTCTAACTCTTGCGGTAGCTCCAACTCATAAGCTTCATTACCAATCCTCTTAGATATTTGGTAAGGACCAATATACTGGGAACTAAGCTTCCCCTTTTTACCAAATCTCATAATACCCTTCATGGGTGAGACCTTCAAGTATATCCAATCATCTACTTCAAACTCTTAGTCCATTCTCCTAACATCAGTGTAGAATTTCTGACGACTCTGTGCTATTTTCAACCTCTCTTGAATAATTTTTACTTTTTCCATAACTTGATGAACTTAGTTTGGTCTTATCAACCTAGCTTCACCAACCTCAAACCATCCAATAGGAGATCTACATCTTCTTCCAAAAAGGGCTTCATAAGGAGTCATCTGATACTAGAATGGTAACTATTATTATAAGCAAACTTAATAAGAGGTAGATGATCATCCCAATTACCTTTGAAATGAATCACATAGGTCCTCAAAAAATCTTCTAAATTTTGAATAGTGCACTCTGCTTTACCATATGTCTGAGGGTGAAAAGAAATACTCAAGTTCACTATGGAACCTAAACCTTTTTGGAAATATTTCCAGAACTATACAATAAATTGTGCACCTCTATTTGATATAATTTAAACTAGGACTCCATGAAGTCTTACTACCTCTTGAATGTATAAATTGGCATAATACTCTACTGAATGGGTAGTCTTTACCGACAAAAAGTGGGATAATTTAGTCATTCTATCAACAATCACCCATATAGAATCATGTTTCCTGCGATACCGCGTCAAGCCAGTAATAAAATCCATATTGATCATCTCCACTTCCATTTAGGAAGTTCTATATTCTAAGTAATACCATCGAGCCTTTGGCGCTATACTTTAACTTGTTGGCAATTCAGGCGTTTAGCAACAAACTCAGAAATACCTTTCTTCATACTATTCCATCAATATACTTCTCTTAAGTCACGATTCATCTTTGTAGAACCCGGATGGATAGAGTATCTGGAGCTATGAGCTTCCTCCATGATCCTCTCTTGGAGTTCTACCACCCTTGGTACTCACAACCTACCTTGATACCTCAAAACACCATACCCCCTTGTCCAAAAGTCATCACTTTTTGCTTATGAACATTTTCCTTCAATTCAATCAAAATAGGATCTTGGTCTTGTTTCTCTTTCACTTCGGACACTAATGATGATTCGCCCCATTCATCACCACCACTCTTATTTTTGTGGAATCCATTAGTCAAACTCCTAATCATGAAAGTCTATACATATCTTTCTCTAACTCTCTCTTTTCTTCTTCAACATGGGCGATACTACCCATAGAAAACCTACTCAAACCATCAGCAACAACATTAGCCTTACGTGGGTGATAGAGAATACTCATGTCATAATCCTTGAGTAACTTTAACCACTTTCTCTTTTTGAGATTAATCTCTTTCTTAATAAACACATAATGAAGAGTCTTGTGATCGGTGAACACATCCACATGAACACCATAAAGATAATGACGCCATATTTTCACAGCAAATACTATGACAACCAACTCTAGATCATGGGTTGGATAATATTTCTCATGAATTTTCAGTTGTCAAGAGCCATAAGCTAAACCTTATCATTCTGAATTAACACACAACCCAAACAAACTCTAGACACATCACAATATACAACAAAGCCTTGCATAGCCTCTGGTAAGGTCAATACTGGGGCAGTAGTCAACCCAGTTTTCAATTCCTAAAAGATTTTCTCATAAGCTTCAGGCCATTGAAACTTAACTATTTTCTGAGTCAACTTGGTCAAAGGAGATGAAATATATGAGAAACCCTCAATGAACCTTGTATAATATCCAGCCAACCCCAAGAAACTCCTAATATCAGTTGTAAATGTGGGTCTAGGACAATTTTGCACTGCCTTTATTTTTTCTTAGTATCAACTCTAGTTCCATCACTGAAAACAATGTGGCCTAAGAATGCCACAGACTCAAGCCAAAACTCAGTCTTAGAGAATTTAGCATACAACTCTCTATCCTTTAGAGTTTGGAGAACTACTCTGAGATGACTAGCATGATCTTCCCCATTCCTCGAATAGATTAGTATGTCATCAATGAATACGATAACAAACATATCTAAATAAGGCTTGAATACTCTATTCTTAAGGTCTATGAATGTTGTAGGAGCATTGGTCAAACCAAAGGACATAACTAGGAACTCATAATGACCATAACGGTTCCAAAATGTTGTCTTTGGAATATTACATTCCTTAACTTTCAATTGATGGTAGCCTGATTTAAGGTCTATTTTTTTAAAAAAAGTGCAACCCTAAAGTTGATCGAAGAGATAATCAATTCTCAGAAGAGGATACTTATTCTTGATAGTAACCTTGTTTAACTGACGATAATCTATACACATTTTAAGAGAACCATCCTTCTTTTTCACAAATAAGACCGGAGCGCCCAAAGGTGAAACACTTGGTCGAATAAGGCCCTTCTCAATGAGATCTTTCAACTGCTATTTTAGCTCTTTTAAATGTGTTGGTGCCATCATATATGGCGGAATAGATATAGGACGAGTATCGAGAAGAAGATCTATACCAAAATCTATTTCTCTCTCAGGAGACACTTCGAGAAGATCGTCTGGAATGACATCTGGAAACTCACTCATGACTGGAACTAATAGAAAAGGAGGTGTCTCAACACTAGAATCATTAACTCGGACTAAATGATAGACACACCCCATGGAAACTAACTTTCTTGCACTACGAAATAAAATGACCCTTTGAACCTCCTGAACTACTCCTCCACTCAAAGACAAGCTCATTAGAAAATTGAAACTTAACAACTCGAGTTCTACCATCGGCTGAGGCATAACAAACATGACGCCAATCCATACCTAGAATAGAATCAAAATCTATCATGTCTAACTCAACTAAATCTTCCATGGTGTTCTTGTTATTGAGGAAAATGGTAAAATCATGATAGACTCTTTCAGCTAGAATAGACTCACTAACAAGTGTAGAAACACTGAAGGGCTCGATAAGTTTCTCAAGAAGAACATCAAAATTCATCGCAACATAAGGATTCATAAAAGATAGACTCGCTCCTAGATCTAAAAAATCATAGACATCAAAAGTAAAGACTTTGATCATACCAGCGACAATATCTGGGGAATTCTCTTGCTCTTGGCGACTAGTGAAATCATATAGGAGGATTGCTCCTCGTCCAGTTGAAGAGTCCAAGATTTGGACTCATTTAGGGCTTTATTTGGATAGATTTAGTGTCCTCAAATGATTATTTTGTGCCAATTATTGACGTAAAATCCTTGATTTCCAGGTATTTGGTTTGAGAAACAAAGCAAGGACACTAATTTGCTAAACGAAATGAAGTGAGCTGAAAGAAGGAAGAAAAAAGAGCTTGATGATCGCCAAGTCCATTAGGTGAGTTGCCCAGTGGCCATTTGACCGCCTAAAGTTCCAGTGTGCCAAGTCCTAAAGTAGAAAATCAAGTTGGCGAGAGAAAGGAGCAGTCGGTAGATTGTCAAGTGATTCCGCTATGCAGAATTAGATCTCCCAAAGTTACAGACATGAAGGATGCTAAAGGCCAAGGCAAAAAGGTGATGGAATTAACTAAAGGGCGGATGGCCGAGTTAATCGGCGAGTTTGACTTATTGCGTTGAATGGTCCTTCATAACATAATTTTTGGCAACTATTAAATACATTTTTGAACATTTAGTTTAGTATCTGGATGTAACACCCTGTATCCGAAAATAGATATTTTAGATTTTTGGTGTTACAGGTGGCAACCATGGACACCATCCACGGACCATAGAAGGACTCACGGTCCGTACTGTAGGTTCGTGGTTCGTGACAGAAAAACTTCCCCAGAACTCAGTTAGAAAATTTTGGCAAGTGTTGACCCACGGCCGAACTTACGGTCCATAGGTCAGGTCATGGACAGTAGTTCGTGTCCGTGGACCGATGCCCCAAAGGCCCAGCTTCAGTCCCGATTGACAGTTGACCAGCATGGACCGTCAATCAATCCACGGTCCGTAGGTCTGATCGTAGATGAGGATCAGCAGCCAGTTAGCTGAAAATTATGATTGGGTCAACTTCAGATGGTCATAACTTTTATCAAAAAAGTAATTGTGTGTCCCATTACCAATGAATTGATAGATAATTGAATTATCTTTCCAACGCCATCGAGTTTGCTAAAATACAACCTCCGAGTAAAAAGTTATGCTCATTTTAGTGAAGCCCTATCGGGCAGACTCAATCGACGGATCCAATCGACGGACCGTCGATTGAATGACGGCCCGTCAGTCTATTCCATCGATCACTCCAACAACAGTTAATTCAGGGGTCTTTTGGTCTTTTTCTATTTTTTTTAATCCCTTAGCTACGTCGTTTAAACCCTAAATCATGAGGTTTTAATCAGTTTAAGCCTAGAAACATAACTAGAACTTACCTTAGTCAAAATCATTAATCAAAACTTAGAAAATTAGAACGCTAAAAGTAGAAGAGAGGTCAAGAACCCTAGTTCAAGAACGCAGCAAGGTTCCATCAGTTCCAACCCCGAAATTGAAAGATTTCTCCGTGGAATTCGTCACCAGGTATGTGGGATTTCACTAGTGGGTTCCTTTCGCCTATTAGGTCCCTAGAATTCAGTCAGATTCTTGATTCCATGATTATGAACAGACATAGGGTTTCTAGAATTACAACAGATCATCATGAATTAGTTATTTAAATGTTTCAAATCAAATTATCATGTTATTGCTCAATTTATCGTATGAATTTCAAAACCCTAGCTATGTATTTCATTAGTTCGTGAAATACACATGCTAGGTCAGAT
The DNA here is from genome assembly GCA_029007595.1 of Solanum commersonii. Classification (NCBI taxonomy): domain Eukaryota; kingdom Viridiplantae; phylum Streptophyta; class Magnoliopsida; order Solanales; family Solanaceae; genus Solanum; species Solanum commersonii. The sequence continues at coordinate 145,065 of JAJTWQ010000326.1, forward strand.
ATTTCAGTTATTCAGATATACATGCTCCAGTTTTATGCCACATTATCAGTATATTTCAGTATAAACCCTATTTTGAGTTATAAATCTTGAGAAGCTTTTCTTTAAGACAACACTTGAGTTTTAAACTGAGTTTTTGAGAAAGTTAAGATGAGTTTTCAGAAAGAGCTTCTAAAACATGATTAGTATGACAATTGAGTAGGTCATCAATGTATGAATACTATGGTATCTAGATATACCATCAATGTTTATGTAGTACGACTTCCCAAGTCATCACTGATCATAGTATAATATGATGTTGAATTGTTTTCTAAAAAGGAGTTTTCAAGTATGAGTATCTACATGTCAGTATTTCAGTAATAATATATTCAGTTATAAATGCCTCAGTTTAAGAATGCATTATTACCAGATTTATTGTTGCATTCTCAGTTTGCATGTTCAGTTTTGCGCTATCCAGTATTTACAGAAATTCAGTCATAACCAGTTAACCACTTAATTCATTGGGAGTAGCATAATACTGAGTTGGACTAGGGTTCAGCGTACCCATATAATCCCAGAACTACGAGCCACATAGGTGTAAGTCCCCTCTGTGGGCAACATCAGTTTAGTGATCACGCCAGCATGCCTCTATACCTCTTGTAGGGTATATTGGGTCCTCTCGATGAGGCGTATACATCGGACTCCACATTTAGCTCATATGGTTTTATGTCGGTTATTAGTAGCTCCAACAATTCTGTCAGACTCTATTGCATTGACCATATTTCAGTACAGTTAGTATATTCAGTGTCAGCATGTTATAAATTTGGTCATTGCATTCAGTTAGTTCAGTATTCAGTATTTTCAGCATCTATATCATGTTCAAATTATATCATTGCTTAGTATGCTTTGTTCAGTTATATGTTCTTTCAGCTCTACTCTATCCTGCATGCTTAGTACCTTTCAAGTACTGACACATACGTGCGCTACATCTTCTCGTGATGTAGGTTCAGGTTCTCAGCATCCAGATCACACTTAGATCTATACCCGATCTTCAGTTAAGTAGCATCATTGGTGAGTCCTCATTCTTCGAGGAGTAGTGACATGTTTACCTTTATCGCTTTTAGTCCTTAGTTTCAGTTTTTTTAGATCTAGTTGGGGCATGTCCCAACATTTCTATCTAGTTGAGAGGCTTATTTCAAACATAGATAGATTCATCTTAGTACTGAGTTAATATCTTCCTTGTATTAAACTCACCAGTTCTCATATATCTCAGTTATAGTATATGGGTATTCCCCATCTTTTCAGATTTATTTATGATTTAGCTTTTGCATTAGTTTATTTTCTTTAGTATGCTCATGATCATGCCAGCAGGGTTAGCTTGGGATCACTTGTGGTCCTAGGTCCCGTGTCCGCATCTGAGAGGTAGCTTGGGGCGTGACACTGGAAACATTTTTGTAACCATTTTTTTCAGTTTGAACTCTGAGTATTGAGACAAGTTTTCCTTAGCTTTGAAGAATTAAAGTTTTTCACTTTTGAGAAATTGGAAGTGGGTCTTCGAGATTCTTCAATTTGGACCATTGTAAGAATGAAATTAATCTTACCAGTTGATGAAAACACAATTTGGTAACAATTTTTATCTTTTTATAATGACTAGCTAAAACCCCTATTTTTTAGGTGTGATTATGGGTTGATTTAGTTTATGGGTATTGCTAATTGTTAGTTTAAATGTTGTTTAGAAGTTGTAGTTGCAAATGTAGTTCTATCTTTGTGTTTTTCGTTTGCTCGAGACAGTGGTTTTAAAACCAAGATTATTAATTGATGATCTGTAGGTATTGGGTTGTCATGGGTTCAACTCGGGAGAGTGAATCCTAAACCCTCTTCCACACATTTAGCTCGATAGAGTGAATGGACTAAGGCGTAGGCTATTCTTTTGCGTGCTTGTCGATGTTCGAGAGAAATTGACTTGATTCGGGGTAAATTGTTTGAGAGAAAGTTTACCTCTTCTATAGGCTAGCTTAATCACTAATATCTAGTTATTTTCTAATAGTTGCAATTATCTATTTGTCTACATTAGCCTATGATCGATTCATATCCCAAGAACCTGTCTGATTATTGTAATTTCGTATTATTTGTTGCTATTGTAGTTGATAATTTCAAACCAAAACCCCCTGTTATTTGACATTCGTGTCACCCACAAATTTGAATTATGTTTTTATTCGTAAATATTTATTCCTATGATTGATTTAAGTATATTCCTACTTTCCTATTGAATCTTAAACACGTACCACTACCTATGGATTTGACCCAACTCATTCAGTTGGGTTATATATACTGACTAGCGATCGTTGACACTTAGATTTGGATGAAGTGTCCTTGAAATGTTAAATCAAAATGGCGCCATTGCCGGGGAAGTGGTATTGGTTAAGATTCTTTGGTTAAGTTGAATTTTTTTCTTTTTAGTCATAGTTGAATCTACTTACTTTTAGTTTTGGTTTGTGTGTCGCTTGTTGAGCAGAGAAATTGAAGATATCTTGTAGCAATGGTGAACCAATGGACCATCCTCTTTTGAGATTGATGATTCTTAGGGATGACATCCTAACTTTCAAGCAATTGGAGGGTGAGACTATCCATGAGTTGTGGCCAAGATTTAATGAACTTTCGAAGCAATGCCCAACTCATGGAATCAAGATACAATGCTTTATAATGTTTCTACAGAGGTCTTGGTCCTGAAAATAGAAGAGTGGCTGATAAACTCTCTTTGGGTTGTTTACTGTGACAACCCTATGAAATAGCAACCCAACTCCTTAATTGCCTAGCTAAGATAAACAAGGAGACAGAGAAAGACCAAGACTTAGCCACATTATTGGGTCAGCTGGACCTCTTGGCCAAAAAGGTCATAGAGCTGGAAGAATGCTCCAAATAAAAGATAGGTACATCCCCCCTCACGAGCGTTGAAAGGACAAAGAATCATTTATCTTAGATTCGAAGAACACAACAGAGTGCTGAGAGAGAATGTCTCGATGCTAAATAAGGTGACAACGTCTCATTCCTTGTTCATTCAGTTACTGGAGACCCAAATGGATCAAGTGTTGTCTTGTCTCTACCCAAAGCTAGAAAAAGGGTTGCCTAGTGACACTGAGGCAAACCCAAAGAATGAAACCTTAGTGGGGACATGAGTCGTGCCACGACGTTAACTAAGGCCACTCTTGGGAGGCAACCCAAGCTTTATTTTCTTTCCTTTTACTTCAGAAATAATCATGTGTTGAATTTGTAGGTTGAAATGTAGAGTGTGATTGAAAAGTGGTAATTGGTGAGTTAAAAGTCCGGTCGGTGACTCACCGAAGAGGTCGATGACTCGCCGAAGAGGTCGATGAGCCCGACTTGGACCGCCATTGGACTCAAGTAATTTATAAATCAGACTCTTGTCATGTGCATTCATGATTGAGTCTTGTGTAGCACTGTTTGAGATATCCTTTTTGCACTGCGGAACTTGAGTTTTACTTGAGGACAATCAAAAGTTTAAGTTGGGGGTGTTGATAAGTCCAAGATTTGGATTCATTTAAGGCTTTATTCGGATAGAATTACTGTCCTCAAGTGCTTATTTTTTGTGCCAATTACTGATGTAAAATCCGTGATTTCAAGGTATGTGGATTGAAGAACTAAGCAAGGACACTAATTTGTAAAAAGGAATGAAGCAAGCTAAAAGAAAGAAGAAAAGAGAGCTTGGTGATCGCCAAGTAAATTAGGCGAGTCGTCCAGTGTCCATTTGAACACCTAAATTCCAGTGTGCCAAGCCCTAAAGGAGAAAATCAAGTCGGCGAGAGAAAGGAGCAGTCGGTGGATCGCCGAGTGATTTCGCGATGCAGAGTTAGATCGCATAAAGTTATAGACCTGGAAGATGCTGAAGGCCAAGGCAAAAAGGCGATGGAATTGACTAAAGGGAGGATCATTGAGTTGATCGGCGAGCCCGACTTACTGCGCCGAATGGTTTGTCGTAACATATTTTTTGGCGACTATAAATACATTTTTGAACATTTATTTTAGTAGCTGGAAACATTTCTGTAAGCTTTTTATTTTTTTTTCAGTTTGACTCTGAGTATTGAGACAAGTTCTCCTTAGCTTTGAAGAATTGATGTTTTTCCCTTTTGAGAAATTGGAAGTGGGTCTTTGAGATTCTTCAATTTAGACCATTGTAAGGACGAAATTAATCTAACCTAGTTGATGGAAACACAATTTGGTAACGATTTTTATCTTTTTATAATATCTAGCTAAAACATTAATTCTTAGGGTGTGATTATGTCATTATGGGCTGATTTAGTTTATGGGTATTGCTAATTGTTAGTTTAAATGATGTTTAGAACTGATTTCAATCATTAATTGTGGGTTAACTTAAAGAATTGTAGTTGCAAATGCAGATCTACCTTTGTGTTTTTGTCTTACTCGAGAGAGAGGTTTTAAACCCAAGATTATTAATTAATGGTCCATGGATATTGGGTTGTCATGGGTTTAGTCCAAGAGAGTGAACCTAAACCCTTTTCCACACATTTAGCTTGAGAGAGTGAATGGACTAAGGCATACGCTATTCTTATTTTATATGCTTGTTGATGTTCGAGAGAAATTGACTTGATTCTAGGTAAATTGTTCGACAAAAAGTTTACCTCCTCTATAGTCTAGCTTAATCACTAATATCTAGCTATTTTCTAATAGTTGCAATTACCCATTTGTGTACATTAGCCTATAATCAAATCACATCGCAAGAACCCGTATCATTATTGTTATGGCAAATTATTTGATGTTGTTGTAGTTGATAGTTTCAAACCAAAACCCCCTGTTATTTGACATTTGTGTCACCCCCAAATTTGAATTATGTTTTATTCGTAAATGTTTATTCTTATGACTGATTTGAGCATATTCATATTTTCCAATTGAATCTTAAGCATGTACCACTCCTTTCGGATTCCACCCTAACTCATTTAGTTGGGTTATATACTGACTAGCAATCGTTGACACTTAGAATTGGATGAAGTGTCATTGAAACGTTAAATCACTAGTCCCCGAAACAGCTCCTCTAGGTGCAGCTCTGTTTGGTGGAGCAACTGAAGAATATTTGGCTTTATTGGCCCTGTTTCCATTCCCTTACTTGTTCTTAAGACACTCTTTAATGAAGTGACCCTCTTGACCACACTTGAAACAACCAGTGGAGCTATTGAGACACATTTCGGGGTGATTTCTGCCACACATAGCACATACAGGAGCCTAATTACCTCCTTGTACCACACTACCTTGATACTGTGCATGTCTAGCTCTGAAATTCTGTGAATTCTGATTATTTACTCACCTTTATTCCTTGTTGCAGGTGCACTAGTAGATGATTGAGCATGTCCCTTGTGTTTCTGTTTGAAAGAAGACCTGTTCACATTATTCTTTTGCTACACGGACTCATTCCCTAATGTCGTAGCCTTTTTGTTTCTAAGCCCTTCTCTAACCCTCAGCTTATCCTCCTCAACCCGCTGCACATGAATCATCAACCTTGCTATGTCCAAGTCCCCTATAATCATAGCTTCCCAGCCCTCTTTGCTTGACAGACAAGAAAACCCAGCAACAAACAAACTCATCCTACTCCTTATATCTGTAACCATCTGCGGAGCATAACGGGAAATTTGGGTGATCTTGAAGCTATACTCATGAATACTCATAGGTTTCTACTTAAGGGTAAAAAATTATCGTACGTTGGCTTCTCTCAGTTCACGGGGAATGAAAAGCCCCTAGAAGGCCTCCTCAAACATAGCCCAACTCAAAATCTGTGCACCCTCAGCTCTACCTTTCTTCCACTGGTCAAACCAAGTCGTAGCAACACTCTTCAGTTGATAGGCAACTAGTTCCACTCGCTCAGGGTTGGCGACGTGCATAACCTCAAACACTTTCTACAGTTCCTCTACAAAACTATTCAGATCTTTCGAGACATTTGAACCAGTGAACCTTGGATCCTTAGAATTTCACGGATCTAAGAAGTATCAGTAACTTCCTGTTGGTTCTCTCTTTGCCCAACTTGATTGGTCACATCTTCACTTAACATGTTGATAGCCTTACTAAACTCAGCATTGGTGACCTCTTTTTGGGGTCACACTACAGGTGCAATAGGTATGCCTTGTTCCTCGACATTCCTCCTAGCAGGACAAGCTCTGACAGATCTTAGTGGAGGCATGATCTGAAAGACACGCACAAGCACGAATTAGAAGAAACTTTTTAAAGATAAACTCTATCGTACAAAATGAGTATGAAAGCAGTGATATAGTACCTAAATTTTGCAACCTCCTAATTATCGTGTGGCGCGCTTCACACCGATAACTAGGACTCTATAAAAAGTCTTCATAGACTCCCAAGGACTCTTAAACTCTATGCTCTGATAACACGTTTGTCACGCCTCTAGCCTACACCCTGGGAGGGACTAGAACTCGAGAATCATTGCTAGTATCAAGCGAACACTTTGCCTAGCTTAAATCTCAGTGGAAGACTTACTTAACAAAGATAAATCCATGAAATAAACTAGAATGTTATAAAGGAAAACATTTAACTGGCAATAAAGGCAACTCAAGTCTTATAATCAAAACAACTGAAATGAATAAAGACAAATGAATTACTAATGTCTAACTGTCTATGAAACCTCTAATAACTATGAGGGCTGTTGGGACAAGATCCTTGATCATCCTAACAACTGCACTAATAAAGCAATAAAAGGGATCCTCCGAAAAGAAAGAAGGCTCACCAAATTACTCTGAAATGCTCAAGTGGATCAACGAAGTGTTCGATGCTGATCCTGGTTACATGTATTTGCATCATAAAAGATGTAGGCCAAATGACATCAATACATTTAATGTACGAGCATGCGAGGGAAATTTTAAACAATACTCAACCTTGAACTGGAATCTGAAAGTAACACTTACCTCAACTTTACTCACTCAAGGATACTGAACGCAATGCAGAAATAAGCAACAATAAATATGCAGTTGCTATAAATCATTTAAAATAATAGATAACAACTCAAAGTATTTTAAAATACCATAATATCTCATTTATATATAAGAATACAAAAATAACTCTTTTTGAGGAGATTCTCTAACCAACAACCATCACTATGAGCGATGTGATGATACAACATCTCGCCCACGCTGTCAGAATTGTTCTATAACTTGTCGGGATATAGAACGCCTCAACTAAGTGGATCCACTAGTCTATGCTAAAAGAATTAAGGAATCATTTAAAAAGAATGACCCTTTCTAGACACATTGGCTACATGGTTTATGGAGACTTGAGTTATTATGAACTCCTCCCCATATCGGTGCTCAATACTACTCCTAAAATATACTCAGTTCATATGTTTTTAAAACAAAAACTCTTTATGTGGTTTGAGATAATTACTCAAAAACTAGCTCAAAAGTTATCTTGCAAATCAGTTTTTCCTTTCTTGTTTAAATGTGAAAATATTTACTCTTTGGGAATATTTAATTCCTATATATTGTTTTGAAGAAATGAACTTCATTTGTTACTCTTACTCAACTAAAAACTCATGTCTTAAAAAAAAGATTAAACATTTGCAAAAGACTTCATGAAAGGACACTAAGAACTCTCTAAACTTGGTTCTTAACTCTCCTTGAATTTGAATTTATGGATTCAAGGTTATGATTCATGTTTCTCGATGATTTCTAGATGTTTAGAAGTCATTTAGAGTAATTAGAGTCGATGGGAAGTGTTAGTACACTTTAGAAGGACTCAAACGGGCTAAACGATGAAAAATGAGTTGGGGTGGTCGACCCTGGCGCATCTCTGGCGCATCGCTGGTGCGCCGCACCCGCCCAAAAGGTTAGAGAGCCATTTCTAGCGCACTACTGGCGTGCCGCCCCTGTCTTCGTGGTGCATCAGGGGGGCACCACGCCAGCCTTCCCCCAGTTCAACCTAACTTATTTTCAACTAGTTTTCTGACCTTAATTCAATTAGATTCGATTCTTTTTCTTAATATCTCTTTAGATTCAAATACCCAAAACCTGTACACAAGAATCTAACTCAAACAACTCTTAAAATCGGTAAAACATCTCAAGAAACTAATCAATCCCATATAAGTTCAAGCATGAAAGTAATTCAAGAAAACAACTCAAGAACTAAAAATCCTCAATCTTTTATGACAAAAATTACATTGGAATAAATAAATTTGGCGTGTGGGTGAACGAAGTCAATGCTATGTTAACTCATATACCTCGTAGGATCGAATCTTTGGAGAAATCCGCAATCAATTCCTCAACAAGTCGATGAATCTAGACCTTTTCTCTTCCTTTTGTCCTCTTGAGTTCTTCTCACTAAAATCGTAGCATGATTTTTCAATTGTGTAAACTGAACCGATTCAGTTTTGTCCCGAATTTAATTACTAAAAATGAATTAACTTAAGTTGATATAGAAAAGACCAAAATACCCCTAATATCTGGTTAGCTTTCCTTTTCTGTATAGCCCCAACTTCGAATGGGCATATCTCCCTCATGCGAGCTCGAAAATTAGCAAACTCGGTGGCGTTGGAAAGAGGATACCTAGACCTTTCATTTAACATATTATTTTCCCCCTAAATCAACATATACTGAAATTTATGGTCATCTAAAGTTGACCTAAAACTCATGCTTAACATAACTTAGCCAAATTTCGGATTTTCATACTTTCCAAAATTGGTTCTTTCTTATTCTAGCTCTTTTAATTATTGAGGTGTTACATTATCTTTGTATTTATCCTCCTTCTGATCCCTTTGTCTTCTTGATTAGAGTTTTTTCTCTTTTGGTTATCATTTTTGAGTTGGTTTTAGTATTTGGGCCCAAATATTTTGTTGAGGATCAACTGGATTCTAGGTTAGTTCCAATGCTCTTGAAGTGTGATGTTTGTTATTTATACTTTTGGTGATTGCGAAGGTGTTGTTTATACTTGATGATACTTTATTTTGTATAGGTGTTCAAGTCAATTATTTAGTGTGGGAATTTATATGGAGATGAATAAAGGTAATAATAGTCCTCTAACACAAAGTTGAGTAGAATGTTTTCAGTAGAGTTTCCACATAAGGTTTTTCTTAGGTCAACCTAAAAGGGTCACATCTCTTAAAATATGAAAATTTTGGTGGTCCAGAGTCAATTAAATTAAAGGTCTATCAGCCTTCTATCCAACACCAACAAGTTTATGTCATTCCATGATTGGTGTACAGGGTTATAATATTTTACCAAATATTGTAGTGAAGTTGCAGTTTAGCCGTGGGAAGATTCTAAAAAAGGTAATTTTCTTGTTCATATACGACTTGAAAAACCATAAAACGGTATTCACAACTTCTATAAAGCCCTAAACAATTATATTTCAATCTTTTAACATCTTCTTCTCCTCTCTAAAACCCTAAGATGAAATTCTTAAAAAAATCAAAGCTTAAGACTTCCAAGCAAGATTCTTTCAAATATTTTTGAAGATTCTTCTTCACGCAGTGTTCATTAAAAAAAAATTCAATATTATTTTTGAAGGGAAATCCTTTTCCAAAGATTTTAATCTTTACAACTGAAATCCCATCTTATAATCATGAATTTTCAAGAAAGTAATTCAAAAATCTTAGTAAAGAATTTCTGGATTGTTCTTCTTCAAGTTAGAGTTATTTTTGCAAGATTAATGGAGCTTGTAAGGTATGTAATATTATCAAAGTGAGGAACTTTGTTCTTCCTCGTACCCTACTTCTACAATATATGTTTTTTAAGATCAAGATTAGGGCTCTTGCCTCGAATTTTATTATTTTGAATTCCTATTATCTCTTATCATTGGTTCTTGATATTATCAGCAAAATTATTTTACTCCATATCACTAGCTAATTATTATTGATTTATGGTTCATGCTTATTATACCACATGAACCCCTTTCTAATCAAAGTTATTTAAAAACCTTTTCATAGTATTTCATATGCATTAATTTCACAAAGAAAGTATGTTCAAGATTTTGAAGTAGTAGTTCAATAACGAGTTGAAGAAAGAATATTTTGTTTTAAGTACATTATTTTGAAGAAGTATTTCAAGAAAACATTATTATTTTTAATTTCAAGGGCATTATTTAAGAAGAGTTTCAAGAAAGTATATTTTTCTTCTAGTGCATTATTTTAAAGAAAATATTCTTATATTTAATATCAAGTGCATTATTTAAGAAGTATTTCAAGAATGTATATTTTACTTCAAATTTATTTCACCCGAAGTCTAGGGTTTTATGCTATTCTCCACGAGTTAAATTCATTGTGTTTCAATTAATTATATTTAATCTTGTTATGCATTATTTAACTTAATTACATGATTTTTATTGATTTCACATGAACATATGACTATGCTGATTTTATTAATATAAACTATGAGTATGAACTCATTAATTATGATTATGAATCTATGCATGTTTTAAGAAAGGTATGATTTATTACTATAAGTGGAAAGCGAGTAAATCGAGTCAAATATGAGTCAATCAAAAATGAAATAAACAAAAATAGATAAAACACCCGACTCGACTTGACTCATATTTTAAACGGGTAAAAATAAGTTACCCAATGGATAATAGGGTAAAAATGGGTACTCATATTATTCCACGGACCAAGTTTTCTGCATGCTCAATGAGCTCCAGAATGACCAGGTCATAAAGCATTTGAAAGACATTAAATGATCAATTTGGTACTCAATAAAAAATGACCAGTTTCTGTAACATGAACCTAGAACACTTATAACTTGACTTTAAGTCTTCCTAACCATAACATGACTCATGATTGAAATTAAATTAAGAAATTGGTCACATTTGAGAAATGACTCATGACCAGTTTTTACCCACTCTTTTTGTGAAATTGTTGCTCAGAAGTGTGGAACTTTCCCACCTAGCTATATACAAATTCTAAATTTGGCATTAAGGTTGGTTTTCCGAGCCCCATACTTTAATTTTGTGGTTCAAATCAAAATGCAATAGGTAAATTTGTTGTTGTTTTGTGTTGGGTATTTGTTATAATCATTTTTATGTGTTGGATTGCCTGTAATTTTTTTAAAATGTGTGCCTAAGTGCTTTAAATTAATCGATTCCCGTGTTATTGCTTGTGAAATCGAGTCTAAATTATTGGGTTGCGGTATTAATATATTGGGTCAAGTGTGGTGAAGCCTAAGTAACCCCAAATTGTGCTAAATGATGTAATTTTCCCAATGGAGCGTTTGACGTCATTCTTAAGGGAAAAAGTCGTCAAATGACTAATGTTGGCCAAATCGGGGGAAGTCTAAGTACCCCGAGGGTATGGGTAGTGTGGGTCTGACCTCAATTGAATGGTGTTTATGTTTAATTTAGAATTAGGGGGTGAGGGCTTGATTTTGAAGCTTGGGGTTGAAAACTGGCACGTTAGGCTGTTTGGCGAGCTGTGTCGACCTCGCCGAGTCGTTTGGCGGTTCGCCAAAGTCCCCCATAGATCGTCTTTAATTTCCATTTTTGGTTGAGTTTGTTCGGTCACTTTTTGCGAGATGCCTGTGCTCGTCGAGTTCACTTGGCGACTTGCCCAAATGTCTTCTTGATCGCCCTTTCTGTGCTCCTAACCCTTAAAATACACTGTAACTTTCAGCGAGATACATATAGCTCATCGATTAGTGTCAGCAATTCACCGAATGGCCTTGGATATTGCCGACCAGTCTTGAGTTTTGAAATTTTTTACGTTGGTACCTTCGTCGAGCCCGATCTAGCTCGCTAAGGTGACTCGGCAACTCACCGAATGGTTCAGTAAGTCTTTCTGCAACATATTTTTAATGTTTTTCTGGAAATTTTTCTAACTGTATCTCTGTTGTTTTTCATAAATGGCTAGACCCAAAGTGCCAGGAAGAGACATGTTGCCCTGCAAGCGGGAAAGAGGAATATTTATAAATAAGGATGCAGCTGCATCCAAAGCAAAGGAATCCAAAATCCCTACAAGGGGAGGCAAAGGTAAGAGAAAGGGTAATGCACCCGTAGCTGAGTTACCTGAGGCCATCTCCGATACTGAGGGAGTTTACCAGACTCATAGTACTTCATCAGACAACGTGGATGAGTCCCAGGATTCTCAGGTTTCCATCTCTGAGACTGAGAATGACCAGCTTTTACATGCCCAGAGGGCAGAGTTGTGATCTAAGGTAATGCATGATCCGTCTAGGATCCCGGTGCTTTAGACTCCTCCTCTAGCTCCAACACAGATTATGGTCCCAGCGCCACTAGTAGAACGTCCTCCTGCCCGGTCTCTCAACAGACTAAAGGCCGAGGGGCTGAGGACTATTATTGAGAAGAAGAGATTGCCCACAGAAGGTGTGTTGGACAAGTATCCTGAGATATAGAGCACTATAAGGTACCATAAGCTTGAGATTTTCACTACACCCCAGGGGCCCTGCATTCCTAATTGGGTCCAGTAGTTTTACTCGGTTTACGGAGATTTAATGCCAAAAGGGATGAAGAAGGCTTGCGTCTTCAAACCAGTTGATTCAGTGATTGTTTGGGGCAAGAAGGTGAAATTTGATAGTGGGGACATAAATGCCATTATGGGATGTACTTTTAACTTGACGCATGACTACCAGAGCATGATTCAGACTATGGATAATGTAAAAGGCTGGCTCACATCTCTTTTCTCTGACAGTACCCTAAGGTGGATTGAGGATGGAGTGCCAATAGAGAAAAAGGATCACAATATTGCGGCAATGCATTAGTTCAGGTTTATTAGCAGTACAATCATGCCATCTCAGAATGAGTCTATCATCTGCCACCCAAAGGCAACCTGTTTTGGATCTATTATTGCTAGGAAGAAGATCAATCTATGACTAATCATTGTGTATGAGATTTCCATGAGGGACAAGTAGCCCCAGACATCTCTTTCCTTTTCAGTATTGATCACCAAGCTATGCAGGAGAGCCTGGGTCCCTCGAGATTAGAAGATGGATGTGGAGGTGACGTCCACCTCTTCTACTAACATTCGGTGTATTGAGGCCGAGTACCAAAAGGGTGAGGCTAAGAGGAGGAGACTAGCCCGGTAGGCACTTTCCTGGGAAGTGATACTGATTCATTACCTATAGAGGTAGTTATTCCTACTCCAACCACTGGGACTTCAAGTACTTCTACATCTGCTTTCTCTGAGACTCCGAGTACTTCTGTTGCTCCCCCGCCCCATAGATCTGTTGTTGGTACTACTGCCTTGAGATCTTCGATCACCCAGGCCATGATGTAAAAGATGGGGCCTTTGACCCACTCATCTTATGTGCGTGCCTCTCGGCTAGAGGCCACAATTTATGGGATGATTGAGAGAGTTATTACTGGTATGTTGACTCCTCTTAGGGCTTTCATTGATGCCCTTTCAGTGAGAGTAGATGTTTGTGAGAAGGGACGGGGTGCTACTACGAAGGTGACGGCCTTGAAGGCTGATGTTGTTGAATTGAGGAAGGATATGGACTAGATGAAGTCCACAGATATGTCCCTGATATTTTGCACTATAGAGATGGCAAACGACTCGAGTGTAGATATGCAGATGACCCGAGTGTAGATATGCCTACGTGTTCTGAGGTTCCTCCGGCTACCACCGAAGATAATATTAGGGCTAATGTTGTTGCTGCTTAGTTAGAGGCAAAGACATGTGAGGAGCAGCTCGATGTTTAGGAGGAGACTATTTATGAAGGCCTGACTTATTTAGATGAAGTAATGGTCCATTCAGCTGTTCAAACATCCAGAGAGAGACTTCCATAGTGAGCTCCAGTGGAGCTAAGGCTGATGATACACCGCGCATTGATGCTCTGATAGATAGAGTGACTAAGATGTAGAATTCACCCAGTCTTAGCCTAGAAGAATGACTTTTAACCTTCCTCTCTGTTGTTTTATTGATTATTATGTTTTGTTTAGTTGCATTTGAGGAAAACTACTTACTTTTGTTGGGTGGGGTCAGGTATTTCCATACCTACTTACCTCTTATGTTACTGATTTTGTTTTATGAATATTGGGCTTATTTTGTGGATATATATATATATATATAGATCTTGGGAGTGTTTTAGATTGTGGCCCATTATTTTGAATGTTTTGAATTGAAAATTGTTTTGTTCAAAATTTTAAAAAAATACCACCTCTTGTGTGTGTGATTTGGTTGTTCTTTTGCAAATTTGAGTATCGGTTGTGGTCAATATCGATGACATAAATAGTGCTCTTAATGGAACAATATGAATGTGCGGTTGCGATGAGACAAACATAGTTAAATAGACAATATGTGAACTTTTAACATCTCGTTGTGACTAGCATGTTATCAAATTACTCCCATGTAATAAGCATTGCACACTAGCTAGAAAGTGTGGAGTCTTGTTTGATATTGGTACCAATGCCTTGTGTGGTGAGGTCGTCTTGATCCTTGCATATGATGACACCTAGATCTTGCCTAGTTGGTCTAATTGATTGGGTGATGCAAACACTTGAAATAACCTTGGGCAAGAATCTTGAATAGTGAACCAACTTGTCAATATACCTTTTTTTGGGCCAACCTTGTGAGATGTGTGAACCTAGATTGGCACCTATTGAGCCTTACATTTTTCTTGGAAGAAACATGAAAGATTCTGACCTCTTTTTATCCATTTACTCATAACTTTCATGAAGTATGGTTTGTTTGAATAGTCAACTTAGGCCAAAAGCCAAGTTTGGGTGTGGTTAAAAGAAAAGGAAAGTCAAGAAGTGTGAGAAATCCCCCTTTGTGTGATTGCGTCGGAAAAGATGGAACCGCGCAATGTACTAAAACAAAGAGACAAGAAAAATGAAATGGAAAAGAAGAAAGAAAAGAAAAAGACTAAAAAAGTTGTGAAATAAAATAGTGAAAATTGCAAAAGAAATGGAGTATCTGATGGTTCATATGATGTTGAATAATAGGGTGGATTATAAGCATGTTAAAATGTTAAAGAAAAGGAGGAAAGTGATGTTCAAACCATACTTCATGAAGGTGGAAACCACTAAGCCGAAATGACCGTACCTTTCTACTCAGCCCCGTTACAAGCCTTGAAAAGACCTTTGTGCTCTTGAGTGAGCTGAAACGAATGTTGGTTGGAAAATAAGGGCAAGCCTATGGGTGAAGTCATGCATGTGATTATCTTTTTTAGTGTGAGAGTTGTATGCTATTCTCGAACTTTAAATTGTTGAGAAATTGTGCATGAATGTTAAATCATGTGTATGTTAGGGAATCAGAGTACCTTTGTTGAGCTTCAACTTTCATTTGAAGTATGTATTGTGAACTTCAGTGTCATTGATAATTGTGAGTCACAATTTGATTAGTTGAGTGCAAAATTGAGCATTGTACGTGTAGTTTGAACCTTTTGTGTGCATTCATGTTGAGTCTTATGCAGCACTATGTGAGACATCCTAATTGAATTGTTGATGTTGATTTTTACTTGAGGACAAACAAAAGTTTAAGTTGATGGTGTTGATGAGTCCAAGATTTAGACTCATTTAGGGCTTTTTTTAGATAGTATTGCTGTCCTCAAATGCCAAATCTATGTTGTAAACTAATGTGAAGACCTTGAATTTCAGGTTTTCAAGCTAAGGGGCAAAGTAAGGACACTAACATGCAAAACGGAGAATAACAAGCTGAAAAGTGAAGTAAGGCGAGCCTGGTGATCGCCAAGACCCCTCGGTGACTCGTCGAGTGGCTCTTCAACCCGCCTAAATTTCCAGTGTGCCAGCACTGAGGGAGAGGCCAAGTCGGCGACAAGACTGGGCAGTCAACAAATTGCCAATTAGTTCCACAATGACAAGATGGATCGCCCAAAGTTACAAGACTTGAGGATGCTAAGAACCAACACATAACAGTGATGGAAGAGAGCAAAGGGCGGATCGCCGAACCACTCGGCGAACCCACCTTATCTCGCCTGATGTGCTTTCAGGCCAAATTTTGGGAAACTATAAATTGAATTTTGAACTGTAAATTGCACAACTTGCTATCATTTATGAGAGTTTTCTTTGGAGTTTTAGAAATCCATTGTAAACCTTGAAGCGTTTTGAGACTCAATTTGGAGATTTTGCAAGTGGGTTGCTTAAATTCTACTATTTTGGACCATTGTAAAGACTTGGGACCATTTACCCAAACCATGGTGAATGTATTTGGTAATTGTTTCCCTGTTTTTATGATGTGTGGCTAACACCCCAATTCTTTGGGTGTGAGCATGTGATTATAAGTTTAATTAGCATATGGGTATTGTTAATTACTACTTTAAATACCATATTGGAGTGGGTTTACTCATTAGCTGAATGTTAATTTATGAATTGTAGTGGAAACTACAGTTCTTAGCTTGCTCTAGAGAGAGGTTTTGGAATAAAGGCTTTTGATTAATGTTTTGTATGTATTTGGTTGATATGGGTTCAAATCAAAAGAGTGAATCCTAAACCCAATCCTACCCATAAGCTTGAGACAGTGGATGAATTAAGGTGTGGGCTGTTCTAAATTGCTATGTTTCTTCATGTTTGAAAGAAGTCACTTTATTTGGGGTAGTTATTCGAGAGAAAGCTATCTCCCTCATAGTCTAGCCTACCCACTGAATTTTATCTATCTATTAGTATTTACAATTACCCATATAGAAAAAGTTAGTTATAATCGATCACATCCTGAGAATTCCTCTCTATACTGTTATCTCATGTTTATACTGCGTTATAAGTGATAATTGCAAACAAAAAGCCCCCCATTTGATATTTGTGTCACCCCCTTTAGACTTGTTTACATGTCTTCTTCAATAATTTATATTTCTATAGCTAATTTGACCACGTTTGTACTATCCTAACTGAATTTGTACACACCTACCGCTCCCTATGGGTTCGACCCCAACTCTTTGTTGAGTTGTATACTGACTAACCATCATTTACACCTAATATCAGATGAGGTGTAGTTGAAAGTGTACATCAACATACCAGAAATGTAGAATTCCAAAAGTTGCAGGGGCCACCAATAGTGCCACCTACAGACCGTAGATTGATCCACGGACCGTAAGTGGGGTCCGTGGTTGGCCACCTACAGCCCCTCTCCACAAAGTCAAGAAAAAACTTTTCTAAGGGTCGACCCATGGCCAGTCCCAGGGACCGTAGGTCAGACCACGGGTCATGGTCTTGGTTCGTGGATCAAGACCCTCAACAACCTCTCTTTGAAACCAAACGACAGTTGACCCGGACAAACCACAGGTCAGTGCAGGATCTGTCGGTTAGGTCCGTCGATGGCCCCGACAACTTTTAAGTCAAGGGTCATTTAGTCTTTTCCCTTTACGTTGGACCCCAAAACTATGTCGTTTAACCCTTAAAATACGTCATTTTAGTTAGTTTTAGCCTAGTAACTTAATAAGTAATTACCCTAGTCAACTCATTCTCAAAAAATTTATCAAGTTGAACGAAAAGAAGAAGAAAGACTCAACCAAGCCCTCTTCAAGAACGCAACAAGGTTTCCTCCGGTTCAGGGCCCAAAATTGAAAGATTTCTCTGTGAATTTCGTCAACATGTATGTGGGATTTCACTAGTGGGTTCCTTTCACCCATTAGGACCTTAGAATTCAGTCAGATTCTTGATTCTCAATATCGTGTTTAGACCTAGGGTTTCTAGAATTCCAAATTATAGTTGTGATTCAGCTGTTAGACTAATCCAAATAATATTATCATGTATCTGTGGGATTGTTGCTTATTTCTTGCGTGAAATTCAGAACCCTAGTTGTGTAGATTCATTTAGTTCATGAATTACACTTGCTAGGTAAGTTTATTGAGATATACATGCCCCAGTTAAGAATGTTTCATTATCAGTATATTAATGTTGCATTTTCAGTGAGCATGTCAGTATTTTGAGCTATTAAGTATTACAGAACTTAAGTTATAATGTATTATTCATAATTAGTTTGGAGTCGACTTAATACTGAGTGGAAAAATGGTCAGTCACACTCATAGTCCTAAAACTACGTGCCCCCATAAGATAAATCCTCTTTGTGGGCAACATATTTAGTGATCACGCTAGTCATGCCTTTATACGCCTAGCAATATATATTGGGTCCTCTAGATGGAGCGATACATCGGACTCCACGGATAGCTCTCGTGGTTTTATGTTAGTTAATAGTAGCCCCCACAGTCAGATTCTAGTGCATTGACTAGGTTATCAATTATAGTTTAATATTTAGTATTAGCATTTACAGTACTTGGTCATTGCATTCAGTTAGCTCGGTATTCTGTATTTTTCACTCTTTAAGCCACGTTCAAATTATAGCATTTCTGTTATTTCTTTGTTCATTTATGTTTATGTTATTCAGCTTTATCCTATCCTGCATGCTCTGTACCTTTCAAGTAATGACACATACTCTGCGCTACATCTTCTCGTGATGTAGGTTCAGGTCATCAACATTTAAATCACGCGTACATTAGTTCCTGATCTCTAGTTCAACAATATCAGTGGTGAGTCCTCATTTTTCGAGGACGATTGACATGTTATTTTTCTATTTTCTGTCTTTTAGTTTCAAGTTTGCTAGATTTAGCTGGGGCATGTACCAACATTTCTAGTCAATTAGAGGCTTTTATTCAGACATAGCTAGATTCAGTTTTAGTTTGAGTTTGATCTTTCCATTTTCATTAAAATAAGTTTTTATATTCTTACTTAGAATGGGCATTCCCCGTCGTTTTCCTTAAATGTCATGTTTTAAGCTTCTGCACAATATTTCTATGTTCAGTAAATCTTTAAGTATGCTTATGATATGCCAGCAGGGTTAGCTTGGGGTCTCTCGTGATCCTAGGTTTCGTGTTAATGTTTAGGGGTAGCCTCGGGGTGTGAAAAGAACACATGGTCTATATCGATTAATGGTAAATTTCCCACAAAAGAACTATGTTTTCTTTAAAGGTTTTTATGACTTCGTTAAAGACTATTATTTAATCTTATGTTTTGATATTTAGATTACTTCTTTAACCTTACATTTAGTTATTTGAATTTCATTATCTATCAATTGCCTATTTTACTATTTGGTCATTACATAAGTTTATGTATTTCAATTTCAAATCCATTTTTGTGTCTTAGATTCATCATTTTTGGCTTCACAAATTATCATGCATATATCTCATACTCAGTACATTCAAAGTATTGATTTGCATACCTCTTGTGCGTACTATCAGGATCCTAGTGCGTTGGATCGTAGCTTTAAACCAACAGGTGAAGTGTTTTCTTATTTCGAGCACTCAAGTCAGTTTGTACTTATAGTATATAATTTGCATTCACATGTATTTATTTAAAGGAGAAATGATCATTTCCTTGCTTATTTTAATAAGTATTAGTATAGGTTTCATAGATAGTTAGAATTGTTGCATTCACTCTACTCTATTCCATATTCGTTTCAAATTACAATTGTTATATACAAAAACTTTGTTACAAAATATATTTAACTACTATTACACATTTATGCTTTCGATGAGTCATTTTAATTCTTATACATGTTCATATTTAGTTGCTCATGACTAAGGTGTAGTCTCGGGACATGATGGTTTGGATGCTTAAGAACAAGTAGGCTACAATCATCTTGTTCTTTAACATAAAAAATATTCTGATAATCACAAACAATATAAATTGCAAACATCGCACTCGTAGAGAAGAGGAACAAACCTGAAATCCAATTGGCTCTCGACTAAACCTCCGGGCCAAATACTCTATCTAACTCAACAACGATAACAAAAATATAAAAACTCTAATGAAACAGCAAAAGGAATCATAAGTAATCAACATACAAAGGACTAACTCAAGATTTTTCTCTCGTACATAAATAAAACCACACAAAAGTACAAAACAACTAGCTTCATCCTATGGGGATAATATTCATCTAAGGATCCAAGGCTAACAAAATTACCACTATAACAACATAAAACCTCACAAATCAAGAAAAACCACACGGTCCCCGTAACAATGAAGGGTACCTAACTAAAGAAACACTCCCAAGAAAAAGATATAAAAGCTAAGCATCAACCTAGACTCATTCCAAGGCCTTAATTGCAATGACCACCAAAAAATTAAGGTGAAACAACCCCGAAGAGATAAAAAACACTAAACAAATGCCTAAAAAAGGGAAACCCCAACCGAAAATAAGGATTGCACAAACGATAAAAAAAAGGATAAAGAAGATAATCCTAACCCTTAACACGCAATCCCAAATCACATCGAATAAATAGGAAACATTATCTAAGAAATCTCAATGCAAGAACAAGTACATCGTAACCTACCTCAAAGTTAAACATGAGCGCTCTGAAACTCCAAAAGTTGAGCTCTCATTTACAAATAACCTTCGAGCACTGCCATGCTAGAGAAATTTTTATCACAACGTCAATATGAAAATTTAGAAATAACATTTGCAATAATTAGAATAAGACCAAAAAAATGAATTAAAATGAGAAAGTAAGACTATCACCAGAAATCCAAGAAATGACTCGGCCAAAAGATCTTGAATAGCTAAATGAACATGTGCCCAATAAAATGGACACATTCTGAGCTCGAAAAAGGGCTCAAATAGTCCATGCAATAAAAAATAAAAGTCTCCAAAAAAAATTACTTGGGAAGCCCTTTCCAGGCATAAATTACCTCTTCTCAAATCTCCCCACACTTCTCCGATCGCTCCAATATGTCGCCATTCTAAAACCCAAATCATTGCAACTGAAATTGCCCAATTTGGATATCCGTAGCTCTCAAAATCATCTTTCAAAAGAGAGGAATAAATATATAAAATGGGCAGTTGGTCAGAATTAAAAGTCTAGTCATCTGGCCCTCACTAACACGACTGGCCATTTTGCAGGCAATTGCAAATGCGACAACTTAATGTGATTGCACTGGCCAAGGCTGCTACCATCCTTTAATGAAGCCCCTTGGTGTGTGAATGTGCTGGCTAGGGTGCCAAGACTCCCCGAATGCAAGGTACACACTGTGCTGTAATAGCTATCAGCACAACAACTAATGTGCTTAAACTCTGAAATCCTAATGGGGTGATGTGTATTCATTCAAAGCCCCACAAGCACAAAAAGTGGGTCCTACCCCTAAGATTCTTTATTAATGAACTTCCCAATAGGCCTCAAAATCAGATTGGAAGACTCAACATTTTAGATCTAACAAGCTGACGGAACTTTAGGTAGATTGTCTTTAATAAGAATGCTGACAAAAGTCAAACCTTGCCTTAAGCTTTAATGTTAAGCGCCGAAGGGAACAAACTAAGAAAGGAAGCCACGGGGCCCATACCAATCATGCCTCAATATTAATGTGGTCATTCAAGATTTGATGGAATCGTCTGAATCGCATTCCCTATGATTGTGGAATTTCAACTTATTTAAGGCTCTTTTCTTATGATTTTATGGTACTCAAGTAGAGAAAGAGTATAATAGTTCATTGAGTTGTGTTGATTTCAAATATTTGTTGCTTGAAAGGAATATGATGGAAAATAGTGGGTAAAGGAGCTACACTCGAAGAAAAAATATCTTTGATATTGCTCTTGCGAAGAGAAGTTCTCTACTCTAAGATGGTTAACTAAAGTGAACTGGTCACTTAAAAGATCAGAAAAGGTTCACTTTTGCGATGGAGCGAAGAAAAACATGGTTTTCTTTGGCGATAAGATTTTCACTTTTGCGAACATCCAACCTATTTAGCAAGGCCCAAATGTCTAGACAAGGTTACAATTAGAATTTTATGGATTTTGAAGCCAAATTCTCACAAATAATTTAGGAGAAACATTTTTGCATTATTCAGTTATTGATCAATGTTAAATTTTATCTTTTAGTTTAGCTTAGAATATTATTGAAGAACTCATAATATTGAAATTAAATTGGTTTTGGTTGAGACTTTGAAGCGAAGTAGCCTCATTATTAATCGTTTGGATTGAAGATTGTGTTCTTAACAGTAATATATCATATCATCTCTTCTTTTCCTTGCTTTATATTGCCTGAGTTATGGGTGTAATTTATTATTGAGATTGGGGTTTGGTGCTAGAAATAAGAATTCTTTAGATCTTTGATTTCTCATTTTATTAACTTTTTATTTGATTCCATATTTTTATTCATGAAACGGGTTTTGTCTAATTTTTATGTTTTTATTTATTATTTGAGAGTGCATGCTTAGATCTAGCTCAGATCTTAGTTGGTTGCTCGAAAGAAAATTAATGAAGTGGAAAATTAGATTGAAAATCACATCTTAGCATTGAATGTTGAGGTTGCTCTAATGAGAAATTTAGGTTTTCATTGTTGAATGCAAGTCTTTCTTGAAAGAGTTGTCAAAATTAAGATATTATGTTTTTTTTTTGTAATACATGACTGAGACACGAAGGAGATTTCATGATACAGGACAATGAGATAAAAATAAGATTTGTGTTGTTGAAGATGACCTAGCCTATCTATGATTGAATTAGCAGGTCTTGAGATTGCAATGGATCATTTGATGAGGGTTAAATTCCAAATTTCCTGATTCCAATAATCCCTTGCTTGATTTTTTATTTTAACAATCTTAATTTGGTTATCTTCAACAACCACCTTTTGATAATTGTGTATTATGATGTTTAGTGTCAAACTAGTAGCTTGTATTTATGTCTTTACAACTGCCGACAAATTGTTCCTCTTGGTATTTGACCACGGCTCTCTTGTTGGATATTTTTATCTCTAACAACCTCTTACTCATTAAATAATTTTGAGAGTAATTTGAGGGTTATCAAAATTGGCGCCATTAACGGGGAATCATTAGGCGTATTGAATTTGGTAAGGCTTTATAGTTTACTTCTTTCTATATAAATATTGAATAGTCGTCATTACTTTATTTTTTATTTATGTTTATGTCTTCATGTGATAACAATTAAATTCTTCGGCTTGTAAGCCCTATGAGGATGATCATTGATGAGCAATTGGGTGTATGCAATGGTTCCAATCAAAATAACATTCCAAGATGCCAAAATCACTTACTTGGAGGCCAACAATTATGAAAGTCACTGCTCAAATGACCTAGTGAGCTTCTTACTCTTGCCTAATGCTCCAAAGCGAAAAAATGATTTGAGGTTTTGTAAGAAATTCAAGTTATAAAAGTGGATAGAACAAGAGAAACTCTTGATGCTCTCATGTACTACCCGATATCTTCGGAAAGAAAATGATCTAAAGTTGGGGAGAAGGTTCATTGCTTCCAAATAAAAAATACCAAAGGTTATGTAACCAGCTTCGTGCCTCGACATTAAAAATTTTTTTTGAATGGGAGGTAACTCATCAGTATCTAAATAAATTTAATTCATAGTTTAATTTTGAGTTTTTGAATTTAGGTTTAACTAGACTTTTGTTTTGACTAATCCTCATGATTATAAAATGTTTGGAGTTGATTTGAATAGGTTTGGAGACAAGGATCTATAATGAAATGAAATTCGGGGCTGAAACCCTTCAAAATTATGACTAGGAGAACTTTGTAGGTGCACAAGCTCACCTAATAAGGCTGGGAGGATCACCTAATGGGCCTTGAGCTCGTCAATATGGATAGAAAGTGACCTACGAAAATTGGCCTATTAAATTCCAAAAGTGAAAGTGGTTCGCTTAAATGAAGTTCACAAAGCTACAACCTCGCGCTAAAGCACAAATCACTGAAGAACTACCACCGGCCTTTTTCTAGGCCTAAAGTCTCACAGTGAGGTTGTAAAAACCTCACACCATTGCCCTCGACCGACCCCACACACCTTCTAACTCTCTCTCTCAAAGGAGCTAAGGCTTTCTCAATAGCCCGACAAATAATCCCGAGCATGTTTGTCTCAACCCCTACAACTCAAATATCTGTTGATCTGGCAAGTCTGCCCATATGATAAATCATCACTAGGTCTAGGAGGCACTAGCAATATGAGTGGGGTTAGGTCTCAAAGCAGCAGTAGCAGATACGAAAATATTACGGGCCGGTAGAAGGCACCATAGAAGAGGTAGAAATGCATGTATGTTGCACTGACAGAAAGGTGTGCTAGCCCAGCTATTGTGTATTGTTGTGGCAGCTTCCTCCTAGTTGCATCATCACGCAAGCATGCAACCTCAATCCATCAGATAACACTGGAGGAGGCTGGGGTGATCTTCACATTTGAGGATGCTCTGAAGCGAACTATTTTACTCTTATTTGTCTTAGTTGATGACATGTTGTCTTTCTTTAATAAAATAATTGAATTAATACTATTTCATTAATTGATTATTTAAAAGTAATAATTAGATTAAAAAAAATAAATGACGATTTTCCATCTACAAATGTGTAAAAATAAAACAAAAATAGAATCCTAAAAAATGCCACAGTTCCCACGAAGGATCACTTTTGGAAAAATTTATAAATTTTGTGCTCATAACTTATGTTAATGTATTGATATGTAGCAATGAAGAACAAGAATAGGACATAAAATTGCGAAAAGCAGCAAAAAAGTTGGAAGCTCGAGTCGAAAAAGCCACTCGACGACTTGCCGAGTGAGCCTTTAGCTAGCCAAAAGTTCCAGAATAGTGGCCCATGTATCAAGTCAACTTGGAAAGCAAAAGTAATTCGGCGACACACCAAATGGATCGGCTATCTCAATCGTGCTCGCCTAATCTTCTAGAACAATTGGATGGAGGAGCCACAACAAAAAGGTGAGATGAAGTGCAACACAGTGGATCGCTGAGTCAATTGGCAATCCTGACTAACCTTGCCAATTAGAATCCCTGTTGAGTTTTTGAAATGTATTAATACATTTTTTCAAAGAAGAAAAGGAGTTCCTAGAGTGTGTATACCCTATTCTTTGAGTGTTTTCACATTTTTACATTGTTGAACATTATTGGAGAAGATTTGGATCTTTGAATTGAGGTTTTTGGATTCTAGCTTTAATCTTAGTATTGGGTATTGTTGATTGTTAACAATTCAAATGGATTATCTTTTTGGTAATGATTTTTTACTTTTGGCTACGTTTGGCTACAGCCCCTTACCTTAGCTGTGTGATCATGTAGCCGAATACATTAATTAACTTATGGGTATAGGTCATTGCTGAATTTTATGTTGTTTTGAAATGGTTTCAATTATTTGTTTGTGTTTTAATTAATGAACTGAAGTTGCAAATTCAGTTCTAGCCTAGTTCTCTATGCTTGCTTGAGACAGATGTATATGGTAGAATGAATATTTGATAATTGTATTGGTTTGCATCTTTACAACCCGACATGAGAAAATAGGTTAAGTAAGGAATTGAGCTGATTTGTATTGCTAAGCTTGTTGAGGTTCGAGAGAACTCACTCGAAATATGGTAGTTGACCGAGTTATAACTATTGTATTCAACACCTATCCTACCAATTGAGATTTAACACTTTGTAGAAATCAGTAATCACCTATTAAATGAAATTACCATTTGATTAATCACATTCATAAGGTACTCATTCTAAACATTCAAGTCTCTTGTTAATTATTGTTGTTAGAACTTTGTTACCAAATCCCCCCTTTTGATATTGATAACTGAAACTTTGAGATTTATTTTATGTTACACAATTCTTTACCTCAACAAAAGATTAGAGCACGTCTTTACTCCATAATTGAATTATTTACCATATCAATCCCTGTGGGATTGACCCTAACTGATCATTGGGTTTATACTTGTTAACGACTTCCTATACTTTGAATAAGAAGATATGTAGTTGAGCATTATAAAAAATGGCGCTGATGCTGGGAGTGATGTTTATAATTCTTTTATTAAAGTGTTCTAGTGAGCTAGTTTTGTTGTAGTAGAATTTTATTATTTGTGTTCTTGTTGATTGCTCAAAAATAGGTGAAAAGATGAGGGTGAACGAGAGCAATGCAAGTCGCATTGGGAAAAATGATGACATCGGAAATTTGCATGATGTCAATGTTGGTAATGCAGTATTTCATGTGACTAGCACTATGTTGCAGCTGTTGCAAATGAAAGGCCTTTTTAGGGGGACTTTCTTGTGAGGACCCTCATGACCACATTTGCAACTTTGTGGATGTGTGTGGACCATTTTCCTTCAAGAACATCACTCAATATTAAGTTAGATTTCGATTGTTTCCTTTTTCTCTAATAGGGGAAACAACAAAGTGGTTGACCGAATTACCGAGACAGTCAATCACTTCTTGGGAGGAGCGTGCAGAAGTGTGTTATGAAAAAATCTTTTCTCCCTCGAAGATGGCTAAGTAAAGGGATAATATTTAGAACTTCTAGAGGATTGATGTTGAAACTATTCATGAAACATGGTTGAGGTTCCAAAATTTGCTTCTTCAATGTCGTACTAATAAGTTGTCGTACATTGTGCTATTGCAATATGTTTACTTGAGTCTTAACACCATAAACAATGGTCTCACCGACCTACTCATATGGGGTAGAATCACGAGACAACCATTTGACATAGTGTCCGCGTTGCTTGATGAGATGACAAAAATCAATCGTGCATGGTACACAAGGGAAGCTTAAGTGTCGCCTTTGAATATTGGGTTGACCAAAGAAAAAATGGAAAAGAACAAAGATCGTGATGAAAACATGGGCAAGATAATGAACCAAATGCACATATTGATTAAACATGTCATGGGAGGTGGTTACATAGCTGTGAATGCAGTTTGTGCTAATAGTGGTGTGAGTCCTGATGACGTACAATTTGAGGCCATATACAATGAAGAGGTTCAATTCTTGTCAAATAAAGGAGGGGGTTCTCATTCAAGCTATCCTAGGCCGGGTGGGAATCAATATTGGAATAGAGATCATGATGATGGTTGGAGAGATCGAGACTGAGATTGGTGTGATCGAGGTGCAAATTTGAGAGATAGATATGGCAATGAATATCATTACGTGTCTCCTCATGAACGTCCAAAACCAAAGGAAGATGCCCCGCATCCTACACAAGGTGGAATTCTCATATAAGGTACTTAAGCAGATGAATGACGATGTCTCATATTTAAATCAGATAGCGACCTCGCATTTTGTCTCATAGAGCAGCTTGAGACTCAAATGGGTCAAATTTATTCTCACCTAAATTCAAGACGGAAAGGGGGTCTTCTTAGTGACACCTTTGTAAATCCGAAGAATGAGGCTTGAATGCAAGGCCATGTTATGCCACCATGTTAAATAAGGTGTTTCCTAGGAGGAAACCCAAGTTTTGCTTCTTGTATTTGAATAATGTGTGTTGGATGTGCAGGCTTAAAGTTCAAATTTTAGGAGGAAAAGGCAATTGGGCAATGCTAAAGTCACCTTGGCGAGCATGATATAGCTCCCCTTTTAAACCAGTTGTAAGGATGGTTTTCTGTTAAATTCAACTGGTCGAAGTCCACTCGGCGACGTTAATAGGCCTCACCGACCAAGGCACAAACTAAAGGGTCAAGGGCCTTTCAACCATTTTAAATTCAAATCTTTTCCTTTTTTTAATTTTTTTTTTACTCTTGCACTCTTACAGTCAAACATTAGATCATATCTTTGTAGTTTAATTTATGTAGGTTTCCTTGAGTGGTCAGAATTTAATGTGTTGCCTTTCCTTCTATTTTTGCCTTGGTGTTTTCGCATCTACGTTGAGGTTGGTTTTCCAAAGTTGGTTTAAATTTCATAAATTTTGTTGTGCATGTGTATAAGTAGTATATAGATATAATATTTGCGTTGATTGTTTGCTAAATTTATCGTTGAAATCTAATTTTAAATCATGCTTGCCTGATAACTTGTTTAGTCTAAATTTATATAAGTTTCGTTTTTGAATTGCTTAAATTTTGTTGATGTGCATGTTGGCTAATGTGTAGGTGAAGCCCGAGTAACCCAAATTCAACTAACCAACTTGAATTTGCCCAATGATGGATTGGGTGACATTATTCTTAAGGGCAAAATCATTGTTTTGTTTAATTTAGATCAAATGGGGGGATTTTTGAATACCCTGACATAGATAATAATTGCAGCTAAGCTTGAATCGCATAGAATTGTCCTTGCAATTCGATATCGTAGACTATTTATTGAGAATTGGAGTTTGGGTTGGGAGTCTGTGATGAGAAATTGTGTCCTCAAATGATTATTTTATCTCAATATTTGATGAAAACCCTTAAGTTTTAGGTATTTGAAGCTTGACACTACAAGAAATGTAATTTTTTGTGACGACTTTTAGTGGCGACAACTATAGGTGCCACAACAATACGAACTTTAGAGGCGACTTAAAATGGTTGCTGCAGAAGGTGATAGTTATAGCGGCGATCTTAAAAGTCGCCACTAAATATGAAATTTTTAGTGGCGACAATCCATAAGTCGTCACATATATGAAATAATTTTTCTAATAAATTATCAATGAGAAAAGTATTTATGGCGACCTATAATAAGTCGCTACAAAAGGTCTTCTGTAGCGATATTGTCGCCACTAAAGGTGTAGCTATTGTAGCATCCTTAAAGTTTCCACAAAATCCTTTATTTTATATTAATTATATAATTTTGTATATAAATTAAAATTTTCTTGTAAAGAAGTAATCAACTTATGTGTCGTTTATTAGTACTAAAATAAGTGTTTATAGTAATTTCACACATCTAAAAATATTTTTTTAACATTGTGAAATTATTTTACATTCCTCAATATAAATAGACGATCACATAGGAATTTATTATAAAATATATGTTTTTTGTATTATACTTATTAAAATATATTTTAAAATTTATTATTACCTATTATTAAATATACAGATATTAGAGTTGTGATCATTACATTATTACCTATTATTGAATTAACAAATATTAGAGTTGTGATTATTAATATTAAATACGTATTCCAAACATTGAAACTATTTGCGCACAACAATAATAATAATTATTATTATTAGACACACTTATTTATTTTGAGATTGCTTTTATTTATAAAAAATACATTTTTAAATTCTTAATTTAGATAACTCCAAAAATAAAATAAATGTACAAAAAGCAAAAGAAACCCAAAATGCTTAAATAGAAACCCTAAATGATTTTCCCCTTTTCATATACAAAACCCCAAACGGCTCCAACGTCAATTTTCTCTAAATCCCATTTTCCCCAACCCTCCGCCTTTGTCTCTCCAATCGCCCGCCCTATCTTTTCTACCAGTTTATTCAATGATTGTGTATCCGACAATTTGTCCCAATCTTTTGTATTGTTTAATGCTCTGCACGTGGATTTTCCATATGTACTCTCTCTCTCGGTAGAATAAAATGGTGAGAGGATTATACTTTGTACTTCAACCTTAGCTTTATAGATCTTTATTTTTTATTTTTTTTTATTTTTTTATTTTAGAATCATTTTTATTATATTTGAGTTCTTTTGTTGTCTAATCTGAAGCTTGATTCGATTGTTTATGATATATGCTAATTTATGTATTTCATTGTTCCTTTGACATTTTTTTTTCTCATATTTGAAATGCTAGTGGCTATATTGAAACCTTTTGGGAGTTGAGTAATTATGTGACTAGTTGTTACTGTTTGGAATTATGTTGCGATCCGAGTTTTTTATCAATAGGGAAGAACTAAGCTTTGTGTTCTCCAGAGGTGTTATCTTTCTTGTTTGTTCACTTGCTTATTATGACAGGTTAAAACAGTGCAAGTGAGAGAATTCTAGGTGCTAAACAATTAGATTATTATGATAGGTTAAAACAGTGCAAGTGAGATATTATGGGTGCTAAACAATTAGATATCAACGAGTTCTTTTTATTCTTTACTCAATATTGAATATATTGTGATGAGAAGGTGTCTTTCTATGTTGTCTTTTGGGTTTGCAATTATCAATCAATGTCGTTATACCAACAATCTTCAACAACTGAAAATGAACATGGTAAGACATTCAAGAATGAAAGTGCAAGATCACATTACGATTTATGGAAATGCAGGGGTAAAAGTTGTTTGGTAATTGAATTTCCTCTGTATTCTCCAAGGCTTTGATAATATATCTGTTGTACTTTTGTGTTTATTCTGTTTGTTGAGATAGTTACAATAGTGCACCATGTTATGTTAGGGATTATGTGAACAAAGAGATGATTAATTAGCTTGTGAAAGTAAGGTCTACTAAATTGTATTTCTAGATAGAACCTTAATATGAAGTGAAACAGTTTTTAGTCTACTTAATCATGTTGATCTTGTCAAAGTATTACATTATAGTTGTCCTCTGTTTTTAGACATCCCTTTCACTATAACAAAAAAGCTAAATAATAAATCAACTATTTAAACCTTTGTTTGATTTCATGGTATAGATCAAATTTTATGGTCATTGTTCTTCAACAATAAAAATAACTTTACCGTTATTGTTTTATTACTCATCTTATATATGGCCTTGTATTCATAGGGTGTTAAGCAAAACGTGTTTTATTCTTTTGATAACTTTGGTATATAGACTCTTTAATTAATTTGTGAAAATTCCATTGTCTTATAAACTAGTCAAATAGATTTTACCTCCTTTACTACATACTGTCTTTGTATTGTTTAGGTTATACTCTTCTGCTAAAACAAATATTTGATTTGGGATATGTGGAGAATGTGAAACTATTTTGTAGTCAAAAGATAAAATAAATCACTTGTGAATGTTTAGGCATAATTAGTCTAAGAATTGATATTAGGGGTTGCATTCTTAGCTTGCTATTGGGTTGATGATTGTTGCTTTTCATCAAACAAATAAGGATTTTATTAGAACAACTGAAGATAATATCAAGTTCCTCTCTCATTAACTTCTTATAATCTTTAGTCTAGGTGATAGTGCATATATCACGGAAAGTTGAAAAGTAAACCTTTGGTGCTTAATTTGAAATCATGGTCTAATATGTTCTTTTAATGAATGTATTGTCTCTATGAAAGTCCAATTTGAGATGGATTGAAGAGGAAAGTTTACTTTTGTTTTTGCTTTTCAAGTTTTGTCTCTAAACTTTATTTTCAACTTTGAATAAAATAAAAATATCTCCTACTAAGAAAATTTAAAAAGAAAAAGAAAAAAGAGAAGGATATAGAGGAAGAAGTTCTTGAACAATACAATATTTTTTCTTTTCAACTTTTATTTTCATCTAAAGTAACTTAATTTTCATCTAAAGTTTTGTCTCTATGGAGATATTTTTATTTTATTCAGTTTTCTCATTCTTGTATTCAACTAGTATGTATTGATAATAAAATTAAGTTGCAAATTAAGCTAGCAATTCTATATCCATTCTCTTTTATCTTTTGCTATTATTTTATTTGCACCATCAACATTTCATCTAAATATGTGGTCTAACAATTCCTCTTGAATTTTCTTTCTAGGTAGTAATTGATCTATCCAAAGTTTGCCCGAAGGATGATGATGTACCTTTCTATAGAACACTGTAAAGGAGTATGTTGGGGGAAAGTGTGTTAATTGATTTACGGACATTCATTCAGGCAAAATTTATTCTAGCTGAAAAATATTTTATTTTTGTGTTTGTATTTTTTATGTGTATGCACTATTATTATATGCTATGAATGTTTTTGGTATCATTGTTTGGAAAATATCTTTAGTTGTGTATCTTTTATTGTCAATTGGGTTGTTGTAAAACATTTGTGAAGTATTATTAGAAATAATAATGTTGTATTTTTTTCAAATGAAAAAGGGTATTTGTGGCGACCATAGTTAGTCACTAATACTCAGTTATATTGGTGACAACACTTTCCACAAAATGTTTTGTAGTTATAGTGGCGACAAAACTCGCCTTTAGAAGTTGTTTCCCCAAAGATATTAGCCTACTTTTAGAGGCAACTAAGTTGCCACTAAAAACGTACTTCTTTTGACGACACTAATTGTCGCCACTAATAACATTTAGTTATGGAAATACTAGCCATGACCCTAATGTCTCCACTAAATGTTTTTAGTGGCGACTTTGTGGGGTTTTGTAGCAACTTTTGGCGCCACAAAATGTAAGATTTCTTGTAGTGTTAAGGAAAGCATGGACACTATGTCGCAAAAAGGAATGAAAAGATTGAAAAGAACAAAGAAATGAAGGCCTGATGATCGCCGAGTCCACTTGGTGAGTCGCCAAAAGATCTTACTTTGCCTTTTGTCCCAGTGTGCTGAGCCCTAAAAGAAAGGATCAAGTCGGTGAAAAAAGGGAGCAGTCGACGCATCGCCGAGAAGTCCCGCGAAGGAGTACCATGTCGCCTAATGACGCAGAGCATGACGATGTTGAAGGTTGATGCAAGACGGTGGTTAAGTACACCAAAAAAGGAAAAACCGAGTTGATCAGCGATTCCGACTAACGATGCCGAATGATCCACTGCAACACAAATCTGGGAAAACTATAAATACTAGTTAGAGTTGTAGTTTTAAGAGTCGAATATTATTATAATTTTCATATAGAATAGTACTTTTTGATATTTTTGCTCTAAGCTTGAGGGGTTTTGAAGACTTGAAGATCCAAAGGGTTTCATCTTCAAGATTAGGGTTTAGGTCTCTTAGATGCTTTACTTTTGGCCTGTATCAAAACTTAAATCTTTTTACCCAGTTGAATGCAAGCTCAATGTGGTATAAATTTCTATCTCCTATACATGTGTAGCTAAAAACCCCACTCTCGGGGTGTGATTTAGCGAATATGAGTTAAGATAATTGTTGGGTCTTGCTTGCTGATAGTTTAATTGTGATTCCATTAAGTAGTTGTGGATGAAATTATTGAATTTGTAGTTGCAAATACAATTTTATTTATGTGTTTTCGGCTTGCGAGGGAGAGAGGTCGTAAAACTAAGACTACTAAATTGATGGCCAGTGCGATTAGGTCGACATAAGGTTCAACTCAAGAGAGTGAACCCTAGTCCCATGTCCACACACTCAGCTCGAGAGAGTGAGTGGGTTAAGGCATAGACTGGTCTTTATGCGGCAAGTGGTTGTTTGAGAGGAACACATTTGAAATAGGGTAAGTTGCTAGAGAGAGAGCTTATCTCCCTTAAAGTCTAGCCTTGTCACAATTATTCTATGAAACTTCTATCGAAAGAATGTACCCAATAATATAGCTAAACCCGTATTCCCGTCACATCCCAAGGATCCCCTCTCATTACTTAGAAACCCTCGTTTATTTTGTTATTTTTACTTACTAGTGACAAAACCCCCCATTGTTATTTGACACTCTTGTGTCCCCCTTTAATTTACAATGTTTTTAATCATTAATGTCTTTAGCTACGACTTGTTAGAACTAAGTTTTATTTTTCTATTAATTTTCAAAACCACTCTCTTCGAAACTATCTTAACCCTTGGTTGGGTAACTAAACTATTGTACGATCATAGACACTTGCATCAGAAGTTGTGTCTTGATTATGCAAAATCAAAATGGCGTCGTTGTCGAAGAGTGGTGTGATTTGGGAATTCATAGTTAAGTAGAAATTCTATTTTTAATAGTTGTAGTTTTACTAATTATTTTTTGGTTTTGTTTTTCTCTAAGTTGTTGTATGCAGAAACCCTGAGCATGGCTGAGGGAAGTGGTGGCAAGTTAGCTGAGGCGAACGAAGAAGCCAAGGGTGACTTCAAGTCAGTTGCACTGGTAACTCAGTTGAACGACTTGGCCACCAAAATCTCAAAGGTGGAAAACCAGTGCAAGGGCCAGAGGAGGCACATACCTCCTTATGAGCGAGAAAAGACTAGGAGAAATGAAAATAAAAGTATCGAGGATACGCTATTAATCATTCTTCAAAAGCTTCACGAGCAAGCTACAATGTTAGAGGCGATGAGGGAAAGCGTGGAGGTACTGAATCAGATGAGAGGCTCCCACTCAAGATCAATCAAGTTGATTGAAGACCTCTTGGACCACACATTGCCTCATCTATAACCAAGCAGTAAAGGCGGGTTGCCTAGTGGCATTAGGTCTAATCCCAGAGACGAAGTTTGATTGGTAGCTCACATCAAGCCAAAACGTTAAATAAGGCACTTCTTGGGATGCAACCCAAGGTTTTAGATGCTTTAATTTATTTTTATAATTAATGGCGTGTTGGTGCTGCAGGTTTAAAAGTTGACGGTGTCGAAAAAGCAGTTCGGTGTGTCGCCGATCAGCTCGGCGACCCCGATTTGTATTGCCATTTGGATCCTCACATTAACTGAACGGATTCTGTAAAACTCAGCGAGGAAGGTGATTGCTCGATATGATGACGAATGGTTCGGTGCTCACGACTAATGTCGCCAAGTGGGCAAGAACTAGACGATTTTTCAAGCCAAAAGTTAAAAGTTTCAATTTCCTATGCTCTACCTCATCTTCAAACTTTGCAAACTGGCAGCTAGTTTTATTTTCAATATCGCTACATCTCTATTGTGCTTTGGTTATTAATTTTTGCTTGTATCTGGATTATGTTGCCTCCTAGCATCTCAGTAGCACCTTAATCAGCAATCCAAGGTTTGTTTCCCAGCCCTATGTTCCTTTTATCAAAATTTGTGCTCAAATGCGATGACACTACTTTGATGATGTGTGATGGCCCTCTCTGGTAGGATTAATTTTTTTTACTTGCTTTGATTCGATAATATTGACTGTATTGAGTTAAATAGTTAATTCCTAAAAATTGTGCCCTATAGTGGATGAAAAATCATGGGTTATGCATAAGTGTCGCTGGGTCTGAGCCTAATTTGGCTATTGCATATTTTGATTTTGCCTTCGGGGGTTGTGAGATTGATTTCAAGAAGTTGGGTTGATAATAGGCATCACAAGTCATTTTGGCGAGCTGAGACGAGCTTGCCAACCACTCAGCGGTTCGCCTAGTTTCCCTACCGAGCCTTTGATATCAATGTTAAATGTGATGTTGAATTCTTTAACTTCCGGCGAGAAGCATGATGTCACCAAATGCATTGGATGCCTCGCCGAAAGGCTTCATGTTCGCCCTTTGTCTGCACCCTTGTATTCTCTGTGCACTGCACTCCGCTCACCGCCTAAGTAATTGAGCGCTTTGTCAACTGGTTCGGTGAAGTGATTTTGCAATTGAACGGCCTTGCTTTTGTCTGTATACTTTCAAACTTTTCTCAAAGCTTTGCAGAAATGGCTAGACTGAAAGTAGCTGGAAGAGATACACCACTCCGACAAACAAGAGAATTTTTTTTTAGGAAAAATACAAAGGCAATAGATCCTCCCAAAATGGATAATGAGGGCAAGAAGCCAGTACAAGCAAGAGGAAAAATCCCTAACACCCCACTATTCCCTCATGGAGACATGGATTCTTCACAGCTATCCACTCCGTTCTGGCGGCTCATGAGTTGGACAATCTTAGTATGTCAGCTGCCGCTGAATCTTCTAAAGAGGCTCCAGGGACCATTATCAAATTTTACGCTGACACATGGAGCACTGATGCCCCGACAGATGGAGAGACTACATAGACAAGATTTTTCTTTACCTCCTTCTCTGTCTTCCTTTAATTTACATTTTGGATATTTTGTTATTTGCATTTGAGGACAAATGTTTTTGTTTGTGATGGGGTGAGGCTCACACCTTTTGTGTGCTACTTTTGTTCATGTTTTATGTATATATTTGGGTTGTTCTGTTTAAAATTGTGTTTTATCTATTTTTGTGGATGATTGATCCTATGGCTCCTTTTATTTAAATTGCAAAATGATTTTGACCCTTACAAAATATTTTGAATTTTTTGGACATTTTCTCCACCCTTTATATGTTGTTGAATGTGGCTCTTCCTTGGCAATTTTGAGTCTCAGTTTCGATCAATACCGATGACTTGAATGTTGGTTACAATAGAATGAACATGATGTATGACTACGACGAGGCCAAATGAAGTTGCATAGACAATATGTGAACTCTTTGCATCTCGTTGTGATTAGCCATTTATCAAATCGATTCTCTTGTGATGACCGTTGCACACTGGCAAAAGTGTGGAGTGTTGTTTAACTTATGTGTTGATACCTTTTGTGATAAGCTTACTTGGAACCATGCATGATAACACCTAGAATTTGCCATGTTGGTCCGGTTGACTAAGCAAGACTTTCTCTTGATATGATCTTAGGCAACTTCGAAGAGTGTGAACCAATTTGACATATACCTCTTTTGTGACCTACCTTGTGAGCGTGTGATTCTCTCTTAAACATCCTTTGAGCCTTACCTTTTTTTGGAATAAACTTGATGAAAACTGGACCTTTCTTAATCCATTACCTATAATCCTCTTGAATTGTGGTTAATTGAAAAGCCAACGTAGGCCAAAAGCCTAAGTTGGGGGCGAGGTGAAAAGAAAAGGGAAAGTCCAGAAGTGCAAGGAAAGTCTCCTTGAACCCATGGTGTTGAGAAAAATGGAACCCCTCCATTTATAAAAAAAAAAGAGAAAGAGAAAATGAAAAAGAAAGTTGTGGAATAAAGTACCAAAGAAATTTTCAAAAAATCCATGGGAAGTGAATAATAGGATAACCTATGATGCACTAATGAAAATGATGAAGGAAAAAGAAAGGAAGTATTGAGAGCACCACATTTCATGAGGATAAAAGTCAGTGAGCCTAAATGACCAAACCTTTGCACTCAGCCCCGTTACAAGTCGTGTTAATACCTTTGTTATCTTGAGAAAGTCAAAACAAATGTTTATTGGATAATATGGGCAAACCTATGGGTTAAAGCATGCATTGCGTTCATCTTTGTGAGTGTGAGCGTTGTATCTGATTCCCGAACTTTAAATTGATTATACCATGGCATGTGAAAATTAAATCATCATTCGTGCGAGGGCATTCGAAGGCTTTTGTTGAGCTTGAACTTGCATTTGAAGCAAGTATTGCGAGCTTGAGAATCTTTGGTAATAGTGTGCCACAATTTGAATCTTTGAGTACACAATTGATCCTTGCATAAGTAAATTGAGTCTTGTTGTGTACATTCATAATTGAGTCATGTGTAGCACTGCTTGAGACATCCTTGTTGAACTGCTGAACTTGAGTTTAACTTGAGGACAAGCAAATGTTTAAGTTGGGGGTGTTGATGAGACCACAAATTGGACTCATTTAGGGCTATATTTTAATAGAAATTGTGTCCTCAAATGCTTATTTTATCTCAATATCTGATGAAAGCCCTTAAGTTTCAGGTATTTGATGTTTGAAGGAAAGCATGGACGCTACGTTACAAAAAAGATATGAAAAGGCTGAAAAAAATGAAGAAATGAAGGCCTGAGAATCGCCAAGTCAACTTGACGACTCGCCCAAGGGTCTTACTTTGCCTTTTGTTCTAATGTGCTAAGCTCTGAAGGAAAGGATCAAGTCGGCGAAAAAAGGGAGTAGTCAGCGCATCGCCGAGAAGTTTCGCGAAGTAGTACCATGTCGCCCAATTAACGACCTAGAACACGATGATGCTGAAGGTTGGTGCAAGACGGCGGTGAAGTACACCAAAAATTGAATCGCGTAGCTGATTGGCCATTCCGACTAACCATGTCGAATGATCCGCTGCAACACAAATATGTGAAAATTATAAATACTAGTTAGAGTTGTAGTTTTAAGAGTCGAACAATTATTATAATTTTCATATAGAATAGTACTTTTTGATACTTTTGCTCTAAGCTTTAGAGGGTTTTGAAGACTTGAAGATCCAAAAGGTTTCATTTTCAAGATTTGGGTTTGGGTCTCTTAGAATCTTTACTTTTGGCCTGTATCAAGACTTAAATCTTCATACCCAGTTGAATGCAAACTCAATTTGGTATAAATTTCTATCTCCTATACATGTCTGGCTAAAACCCCCAACTCTTGGGGTGTGATTTAGCGAATATGGGCTAAGATAATTATTGGGTCTTGCTTGTTGATAGTTTAATTGTGATTTCGTTTAGTAGTTGTCGATGAAATTAATGAATTTGTAGTAAAACTAAGACTACTAAATTGATGGTCAGTGCGAGTGGGTCGACATAAGGTTCAACTCGAGAGAGTTAACCCTAGTCCCATATCCACACACTCAGCTCAAGAGAATGAGTGGGTTAAGGCATAGGCTGGTCTTCATGCGACAAGTCACTGTCTGAGAGGAACACATTTGAAACAGGGTAAGTTGGTCGAGAGAGAGCTTATCTCCCTTAAAGTCTAGCCTTATCACAATTATTCTATGAATCTTCTATCGAAAGCATGTACCCAATAATATAGCTTAACCCGTATTCCTGTCACATCCCAAGGATCCCCTCTCATTACTAAGAAACCCTCGTTTATTTTGTTGTTTTTACTTACTAGTGACAAAAACCCCATTGTTAATTGAAACTTTTGTGTCCCCTTTTAATTTACAATGATTTTAATCGTTAATGTCTTTAGCTACGACTAGTTAGAACTAAGATTTATTTTTCTATTAATTCTCAAAACCACTTTCTTGGGAACGATCCCAACCCTTGGTTGGGTTACTAAACTATTGTACGATCGTAGACACTTGCATCAGAAGTTGTGTCTTGATTACGTAAACATAAGTCTTCCATGTCGGACCATTTGGCGAGCTGAATCAAGCTCATCGAGTGACTCAACGGTTCATTAATTAATCCCCCCTATATCGTCTTTTTTCCATGCAATGTTGGTAAATTGTTCTATTAATTTCGGTGATACGTTTGTGCTCACTGAGCTCACTAAGAAGCTGGAGCTTGCAATAGCCACTTGGTGACTCAATGAGTGAGCTTCCAGCTCCCCAAAAGTTCCTGAACTGTAGCCC
The DNA here is from genome assembly GCA_029007595.1 of Solanum commersonii. Lineage (NCBI taxonomy): Eukaryota > Viridiplantae > Streptophyta > Magnoliopsida > Solanales > Solanaceae > Solanum > Solanum commersonii. Next base: position 183,605 of record JAJTWQ010000326.1, read on the forward strand.
ATGCATCAAGTCAAGTTGGCGACCAAAGGGTGATTCGGCGACATGCCGAAGGGATCGGCGATCTCGATTTTGCTTCCCTAATCTTTCAGAACGATTGGATGCATGAGCCACAATAAAAATGTGACATGAAGTGCAACTCAGTGGATCACCAAATCGATCGTCAATCCCGATTAACCTCGCCAATTTGACTCTGTATTGTGTTTTTGGGAACGTATAAATTAATTTTTTTCAGAGAAGAAAAGTATTTCCTAGAGAGTGTATTCCCTAATCTTTGAGATTTTTCACATTTTTACATTGTTGAACATTCTCGGAGAAGATTTGGATCTTTGATTTGATGTTTTTGGATTCTAGCTTTAATTTTGGCATGGGATATTGCAGATTGTTAACAATTAAGATAGATAATCTTTTTGTTACCAATTTCTTACTTTTTTCTATTTTTTTCTACTACCCTTACATTAGGGGTTGTGATCATGTAGTTGAATGCATTATATAGCTTATGTACATTGTTATTTGCAGAATTTAATGCTTTTTGAAATGTGTTCAATTGTTTGTTCGTGTTTTAATTGATGAATTGAAGTTGCAAATTCGGTTCTAGCTTAGTTCTCTATGCTTTCTATGCTTTCTTGAGAAAGAGGTATAGGGTAGAATGAATGATTGATAATTGTATTAATTTGAATCTTTAAAACTTAGCTTGAGAAAGTAGGTTAATTAAGGAATTGGGTTTATTAGTATTGTTAATCTTGTTGAGGTTCGAGGGAACTCACTTGAAACATGATAGTTGTTAGATAGAAGATTATTGTATTCAAATCCTATCCTACCAATTGACATTCATAACTTGTAGTAATTAGTGATCACCAATTAAGTGAAATTATCAATCGATTGATCACATTCCTAAGGTCCTCACTCTAATTTTTTAAATCTTGTGTTTATTTTTGTCTTTAGAACCTTGTTACAAAATCCCGCCATTTTGATATTGATAACTGAAACTTTGATTTTTTTTTCTGTTACACAATCGTTTACCTCTACAAAACACTAGAATATGTCTTTACTTCATAATTGATTTCTTTAACGTATCACTCCATGTGGGATCGAGTCCAACTCATCGTTGGGTTTATACTTGTTAGCGACCTCCTACACATTGAATCGAAAGAACTGTAGTTGAGTGTTATCAATATATATATATATATATATATATATATATATATATATATATATATATATATATATTCTAGTCTCTAGGCACGCGCGTTGCACGTGTACCCATACGTCAATAAGTAAAAACTCTTATAAAGTTAAATAAATATTATTTTAAAATGTAGTACCAACTTAACCTCTGTGAATCCATCTTACTATTTTCTTCCTTTGAAAATAATGGTGAAATTATAACATTATAATATTAGATCGATCTTGTGCCTAACTTTAGAAAAATGAACCAAACCTTTCAAATATAGTTTATAACAAAAAGTACAAAAATATCGAATCAAATGAATTTGATTCATGTAAATATAAGGTAATCAAACTTAATCATTGTAGAACAATGTAGAAGTCATACTTGATATTTCTAACCTTATGAATTCATCTTCCTCAAAATTCTTTTCGGCGTTTCAAAATAAAGTGAAGATGTCAAACTTGCTATACTCTCTATTGATACTCGATCATAGATAGACTAATTTTGAAAAAATATAAAAATGATCAAAATCTTACTAACAAACAATAGAAGATAGAAAAAGAGGGAAAAAGAAGGAACTTTACCATAGGAATACGTAGAATTGCAAGTGGAAGAACCAAAGATGACAAATTTGTATGATATATATTGATTTAAAGACAACTCTTCATATTCTTTTATTTAAGATTAAAAGGGGGAAACCTTCATTCATGTACTTATTTAAGAAGAATTATACGGTTTAAATTATTTTACCAATTACATATGACTTTTAAAATTCTAGAAATCCTAACTAACTCTTGTTCTTCTGCATTACCTTTCTAATAAAAGACTTACAGTTCAAAAAAATAATTAAATTATAATAATTATTTAATATTTAATTTAGCTTAGGGGTAAAATGGTAATCCAACTTTTCATCTTTGGATTTTCCCACTGTTAATAATATACTAGTTCTAGAACTAGTTTATTCAGATATACATGCCCCAATAAAGAATGTTTCAGTATATTAATGTTGCATTTTTAGTTAGCATGTCTGTATTTTGAGCTATTCAGTATTTCAAAAATTCAGTTATAATGTGTTATTTATATAATTAGTTGGGAGTAGTCTTATTACCAAGTGGACTAAGGGTCAGTCACCTTCATAGTCCTAGAACTATGTGCTCCCATAGGATAAGTCCCCTCTGTGGGCAACATATTTAGTGATCACGCCAGTCATGCCTTTATACCTCTGGCAAGGTATATTGGGTCCTCTCGAAGGAGCGATACAACAGACTCCACAGATAGCTCTCGTGGTTTTATGTCGGTTAACAGTAGCTCCCACAGTCAGATTGTAGTGCATTGATCGAGTTATCAGTTAAGTTCAGTATTCAGTCTCAGCATGTCATGTACTTACTTGGTCATTGCATTTAGTTAGGTCAATATTCAATATATTTTGTTATTTTCATCATTATCAGATTATATCATTGCTCTTATTGATTTTTTCAAATACGTATATGTTGCTCAGTTTTATCTTATCCAACATTCTTAGTATCTTTCATGTACTGATGTATACTTTGTGCTACAGCGTCTCGTTACGTAGGTTCAGGTTCTCACTATTCAAATCACGCATAGATTGGCTCTAGATCTCCAGTTCAGCAGTATCAGTGGTAAGTCCTCATTCTTCGAGGAAGATTGGCATATTGTTATTTCAATCATTCTTATTTTAGTTTCATTTTTGCTAGAAGTTAGTTGGGGGCATGTCCCATCAGCTCTAGTCAGTTAGAGGCTTTTATTAAGACATAGTTTAGATTCACATATTAGTTTGAGTTTGATCTTTCAGTTATTATTAAACTTAGTTTTATATATTAAGACTTAAAATGGGTATTCCCCATTATTTTCCTTTATGTCATGTTTCTAGCTTTCGTACAGTATGTCTATTTTTCAGTTATCTTAGTATTTTTATGATATGCCAGTAGGGTTAGCTTGGGGTCACTCATGATCCTAGGTCTCGTGTTAACGTCCAGAGGGTAGCTCGGGGCATGACAAACTTGGTATCATAGCACTAGGTTCAAGAGTCCTAGGATGTCTAAAAAACCACACTAAGTAGAGTCCCTTTCATGAGTGTGAAGCGCGCTACACCTATGAAGGGGAGGCTCTGAAGTGTTTTAGAAAAAGCTTCACTTTCTTGTTATTCATATCGTCCGTGTGTATGATCTCTTTTTTCTAACTCGACATTATGCATTTTCAAATCATGCCGCCTCGTAGAGCTTACCCAAGAAATGCTAATGCATGCAATGCTAATGTAGTTCCTCCAGTCCCAGATCAGGAAGTTTCGAGTGCAGAATTTTGAAATGCCATTCAACTTTTGGCCCAGAGTGTGGCTAATCGGAACAATCAGCAGGTTACAATCCCTGCATATGCTAGTGGTGGATCAGTGGCAGCTAGTGTCTGTGATTTTGTTAGAATGAACCCACCTCTGTTTTTAGGGTCGCATGTTCGTGAGGATCCACAGAACTTCAATGATGAGGTCAAGAAAATCTTTGGACTGATGCAAGTGACAGGAAATGATAGGGTAGAGTTGGTTTCCTACCAAATTAAGGGTGTATCTCACATAGGGTTTACATAGTGGAATTGGAGATCGCTACTACGAACCTTGACTTAACTACGTCAAGGATCCCATCTCATGAGATCTAAAAATGGGAAAACCCACACTATCCTCTGTAAGAGTTCCTCTTTGAACTTGGATAGTCGTCACATCAACTAGGTGTGGTTCTCCTTTCTACTTGGAGCCCGAACCCTTTCTTGAGTGACACTCTGTCTCATTGTCAATATCCACTTGGGGCCAAGCATGCACCCCAAGGTTTACTTGTTAAGCCTTGCTTAATACTCATATCTCATGGAAGAATGTCTTTGACAATCAAACCATGCTCAAGATTTCATCAGGTAGGTTAGGTGAGTATAGGCATTTCACCATAATCCAGTCTATTAGACTTCTATTTTCTTTTACACTTTACTCTCTAAGCCTTTCCATCAATACTTAATCATATTAGCTTCACCCTAACTATCATGACCATAACCTTACTCTCAAGGTATCTCTCTTATTCTCTTCTTTATAGCTAAACTTTAATGTTTTCTATTGATAACCCTCATTAGTAGGTGATTCTTTTCATAATTGACCATAAAGGTTCAAACTAAACATTACAAGCCAAGATTAATCATATTCAATTAGTATAAATTCAATTCATGATTATGTGTTCCTAACCATGAACAATTCCTACTCATGACATTATGATACAAGGTCACTCATGAACCTTCAAATTGCGTTTAAATGACATCAACCCACAAATCATGCAACTCATTAAGAAAACTAGGGTTAGCCATTGAAACCACGTAATTTCATCATAATATCACAATTAAATGCAAAATTATCCATAAAAAAGTATTATCTAATACTTTGGAATCATACCCAACTACATCCACTCATTGGAAATAACCCTACCTTAGATTGGGGTTCTTCTTCACAAATTAGTGGGAATCTTAGGGGACTCTACGAGTAGAAGAACCCATAGATGAAAAGCTAAACACACCTTATTTAAAAGTCCTACTAAGCTTGCCTCAATGGTGAGATTCGACCTAGCGTCCTTGTCTTCTTCTCCTTCTTCCTCTTCTTCTTCTTAGGTTTTTTTTGGAGAGAGTTTTGGGGTCTGTAGATGGGTGTGTTAGAATGATTAGTTTAGGGTTATATTATACTTATATAGGTGTTAATTTAACACATTAACCGACCTATATTAACCCCTAATTAATAACTAACCCAACCCCTAACTTCTAACTTAAAACGAAAAGCTGAAAAACTGGCAGCATCTACGTTTAGCCATCCACGGACAGTAGATTGATCTACTGTCCGTGGTTTGGTCTCGTGGTTTGGGTCTGCAATTCACCATTTTCATGCCTGATCCACTCCCAAGACCCATGAGCCGTAGATTAGTGTACTGGCCGTGAATTGGGGTCGTGGATCAAGCTGTTTCGGCAGCTTTTTCGCCAATGTTGTGGTCCTCCTCAAGGACCCCTTGGGTGGTCCATGGGGAGTCGTGCCTGTATTTTTAACCCTTAAACATGTCCATTTAAGTATGGGAATCCTTTATACAAGTTTCATCCCTCATAAAACACTCCAAAACTCAACTACAAGACTCTACAACACACTAGTTCAACTTACTAGTTTCCGGGCATTATGATCGTTACTTCACGTTTGACCTCTAAACTCCTCAACCTACCTTGAAAATCCATTTTACATCATTTAAACCTTACCTTGACTCAAAACAACCTCTTTAGGCTCTAGTTTCACCTACTAGATTCCATAAAAAAATAGCTAGGTCTAACTAGGTTCTACGGGGTGTTACAATATCCCCCACTTGAGAACATTCGTCTTCGAATGACAATTCAAAACACTTAGTAAAGTCTAAACTCTAACTTAGCAGTCCATTATGCATGAACTACATCTAATGCACATAATTAAGGAAGAAACTTCAATTCCTACCTAAACTCGTATAATGCAACACAAGGGAGTAGGAACTACTTCTACCAACCCCAAAATGCATCAATTCTCCTATCTATTCTTTTCAAAGGAGGAACTAATATCTCCTATCTAAAACATGCTAAAAACAAGCTTACGGAAACTAAATGCACATCATTCTAAAAATGCATTTATGCAAGGAGAAAGCTTTCAATTCCAAAACTAAGGCATGCTCATAATTAATTCATGTATTCTATATGCAAACCATATTCAAATGCACTACAACGTGAAGAAACAATGCAAGTAGGTTCTTTCTAACAAGACCTAAGCACCTTTCATGAACATGCATATAAGGAAATCATGGCAACACATAAGGCACACAATGACCCACTAGATAGGCACACTATCCCCCACTAGATAGGTAACTATCCCTCACTTGGGAGTAAGCCTACACAAACCTCTCTAAACATCATGCATACTAAGAATAACTATAAATCCAATCATAACAAGTAACAAAAGACAAGAAATCTGGAAATTTACTAAGGCATGAAACACATACCGGAAGGCACATGAGGGGATCACTCTAGATCTTCTCTAGAGTGGTGAGCATAGAATCTATTCTTCTTTTGAGAACTATCCTCCAAACCACTAGAGGCCACTTTCTTATCCTCCCTTTTATTAGCCTTAAGAACAGGGAAACCCCTCACTTTGTATCCATCCTTTCCACACCTATAGAAACCATCCGAACTTACCATAATGACTCCCCCCAAACTTGGAGCAAGTAGGCTTGGAAGAATCTTGCCGGAGTACCATGGTTCAGTCCTAGGCCTACTTTGCCCATCCGACCTAGCATTAGAAAATTTCCCATCATCTGTTCTAGCCCTCTTGACCTCCTTACTAATCTTCTTAAGCTTTTGCTCCTCAATTTTTTTTGGCATGAACCATCAGACTTGAGATATTCATACTAGGGATTAGCATTGCCGAAAGATACTCATTCTCCACCAATTCAGACACTCCCATTACAAACTATTCATTCTAACCCTTGAGTCCGCCACTAGGGTTGGAGCATACTTGGATAGTTGGGTGAACCTAAGAGAATACTCCTTCACACTCAAATCCCCTTGCTTAAGGTTGATGAATTGCTGCATCTTTCGTTCCCTGAATTCTAAGGGAAAGAACCTATCTAGGAATGCTTCCTTGAACACTTTCCACTCAATTGGCCCCGCTCCTAATGGCCTATTATCTTTCAATTGTTCATACCAAATTTGAGCTATATCCCTCAATTGATAGGAGGCTAACTCCTCCTGATCTACAGTAGTCCAACCCATAATGGCAAGCACTTTGTACACTTCATTTATGAAACCTTGAGGGTCTTCCTCCACTTTGGAGCCATAAAACTCCGGAGGGTTCATCCTCAAAAACTAACTCGCCGTCAAAGAAACTATATTTATGTCATTAGCTGGGGCTACTACATCCCTATTGGCTTGGGCGATAACAGCTTGAGCCTACACTTGGATAACTGCCCTAATCTCTACATTAGTCATAACTGCTTCATGAATGGGAACTTGATTAGGAATTTAATGAGGAACCTCTTGCTCCCCATGTCCTTCCTCAACCCTCCAAACATTAGCCCTAGCATTTTCCATAACCTGAAAAAGCATAGGTAACCATTACAAGAAAAACATACCAGAGTTAGAGTTCTATGGCACGACTATGAGAATGAAGAAGTGGAGTTTCCTAAGCATCCCATAGCCTCCTATTCATAAAATGTATCACGACTCACACTCATGAATAAGACTCTACTAGACGTGGTTTGAGACATCCAAAAAATTTCCCAAAACCTTATGCACTGATACCAAGTTTGGCACACCCCGAGAGTACTCCCTAGACGTGACACGGCGTACTTGACCCCGCAGGGGTCTTATACAAGCCCTTAGCATAATCATAACATAAGTTGATAGAAAATACGGAGGAATTTAAAACATTTTAACAAAAAATTCTAAATCTTAATAAAAGAGTATGGAACCTTTCTAGACTATGTCTCAAACCATCTATTAAAACTTTGAAATATAATCCCTGGGACGCAACCCATACAAAGTCTTAAAACGTAAAATAAAATGACATGACAAAGGAAATAGGTTCTTCCTCAAAATTATGAGGGCTCACCAAGTCTTCAATCTTCCTTAGCCCCCTAGACACCTATCTCCAAGCAACTCTAGCTAGCCTGCAATCCCTACACATATGGCACACAATGACCCAGTAAATAGGCACACTCTCCCCCACTTGGGAGTAAGCCTACAAAAACGTCTCTAAACATCATGCATACTAAGAATAACTTTAAATCCAATCATAACAAGTAACAAAAGACAATAAATCTAGAAATTTACTAAAGAATGAAATACATACCAGAAGGGACATGGGGAGATGACTCTTGATCTTCTCTAGAGTGGAGAGCATAGAACCTATTCTTCTTTTGAGAACTATCCTACGAACCACTAGAGGCCACTTTCTTATCCTCCCTTCCCTTAGCATTAACAACAGGGCAATTCCTCACTTTGTACCCATCCTTTCAACACCCATAGCAACCATCCATGTTGGCTAGGCACTTACCACAATGACTCCTCCCAAACTTGGAGCAACTAGGCTTGGAAGAATCTTGGCCAAACTACCTTGGTTTAGTCCTAGGCCTACTTTGCCCATCCGACCTAGCATTAGAAAAGTTCCCATCATCTTTTCTAGACCTCTTAACCTCCTTATTAATCTTCTTGAGCTTTTGCTTCTCAATTTGTTCGGCATGAACCATAAGACTGGAGATAGTCATACTAGGGATTCGCATTGCCGAATGACACTCATTCTCTACCAATTCAGACACTCTCATTACAAACTTAATCATTCTAGCGCTAGAGTCCGCCACTAGGGGTTGGAGCATACTTGAATAGTTGGGTGAACCTAAGAGAATTATCACACTTAAATCCCCTTGCTTAAGGTTGATGAATTCTTGCATCTTTCGTTCCATCAATTCTAAGGGAAAGAACCTATCTAGGACTTCTTCTTTGAACCCTTCCTACTATATTGGCCCCGCTCCTAAAGGCCTATTACCTTTCCATTGCTCATACCAAATTTGAGCTATTTTCCTCTATTGATAAGTGGCTAACTCCGCCTTCCCTACCATAGTCAAACTCATAATGGCAAGCACCTTGTACACCACATCTATGAAACCTTGAGGGTCTTCCTCCACCTTGGAGCCATAAAACTCCGGATGATTCATCCTCAAAAACTCTCTCACCCTCAAAGCAACTATATTCTTATTATTAGCAGGGGCTACTGCATCCCTATTGGCTTGGGTCGTAACGGCTTGAGCCAACACTTGGATAGCTGCTCTAATGTCTAAATTAGTTATAACTCCTTCATCAATGGGAACTTGATTAGGAATTTGAAGAGGAACCGCTTTCTCCCCGTCCCCTTCCTCAACCCTCCTAACGTTAGCCTTAGCATTTTCCATAAGCTGAAAAAGCATAGGCAACCATTAGAAGAAAAATACACTAGAGTTAGATTTCTATGGCACGACTACGAGAATAAAAAAATGGAGTTTCCTAAGCATCCCATAGCCTCCTATTCATAAAATATGTCGCGACTCACAATCCTGAATAAGACTCTGCTAGACGTGGTTTGAGACATCCTAAAATTTTTCCAAAACCTTATACTCTCATACCAAGTTCATCACGCCCCGAGAGCACCCCCTAGACTTGACATGGTGTACTTGACCTCGAAGGGGTCTCATACAAGACCTTAGCATAATCATAACATAAGTTGATAGAAAATACTAAGGAATTTAAAACTTTTAAAACAACAATTCTAAATTTTATTAAAAGAGTACGGAAGCATTCTAGACTATGTCTCAAACCCTCTATTACAACTTTGAAATTTAATCTCTGGGACGCAGCCCAAACAAAGTCTTAAAACATAAAATAAAATGACATGATAAAGGAAATTGGTTCGTCCTCGAAACTAGGAGGACTCACCAATTCTTGAATCTTCCGTATCCTCCTAGAAACCTATCTCCAAGCAACTCTAGCCTCCAATCCCTACATTTGATTAGAATGTAAGGAATATCCGTTGGTACAAAACATACTAAGTATGGAAGCTAACACGACATAGTAAGAGTATCTCAACAAAATGGTTAGTCAACATAATACATAATCATAAGATATAAAAGTTATACTCATAGGCATAAATATGGTCATCATAGTCATAGCATAATCTCCAAATAAGCCTCATATAAACATAAGTCAACATAAACATGGTAAATGAGCATATGAGATATATCATAATCATAATAAGTCAATTCCTCATCATAAGTATCATAAAAACATAATTAACTTTTAGTCTTCTATATTATGAAAGCACCATTATCAAGTAACCTCAAAACCATAAAAGTGCAAGACAATAATAGCATCCCATAATACTACCCAAGCCATGTATCCCGTATTGGTCATCTTAATCATAGTCTACATGCATAGTCTACGTCTCTAGGTTTCACTAACATAAGGGCATCATACTTCTAGGCTACCTCATAGCACACTTATGCAATGCATGAAAGGCATCCCATGATACCCTTCACCCTAAGCATAACTTTGAAGTCATCCTAGTCATATTTACCCTACTTTGGTATCATTATTCACTTATCTTCTCATAACTAAGGGAATCTCTCACCTTTAGTCAACTATAGTAAGGAAGGAAACTATGGCACAATACTATCTTAACTTACTCTATTTTGTAACCCTAGGTCATACTTGTTCGATGCAATCATAGCATCCCATAATACTAATCTTGCTAAGTATAATCTTTAGGTCCTCTTACTAACCCTTCTTGGTTTGGAACCTAGTTCCACTCTTCCTCTTCCGAACACCATGAGATACTTACTAATTATGTCTATGCCAATTACACTTTGAACTCTATGAGATACTCTCTAAAGTATGTCTAAGTTCCTTCTTCACATGGACCCTATGAGATTCTATCTTAAGCATGTCTAAGTCCATATATACTTTAGAACACTATGAATTACTTCATTAAGTAAGTCTTAGTTCATAATGCTTTGAACACTACGAAATGCTTCTCAAGCATATCTTAAAGGTTCATGGATATGGATATTGCTACTATGAACCTTGACTCGACTACTTGAAGGATCCCATCTTATGAGATCTAACAATGGGAAAACCCACATTCTACTACGTAAGAGTTCCCCCTTGAACATGGATAGTCCTCACATGAATTAGGTGTGGTTCTCCTTTCTAGTTGGAGCCCGGACCCTTTCTTGTGTGACACCCCATCTCATTGTCAATATCCACTTGGGGCCAAGCATACACCCCAAGGTTTACTTGTTAAGCCATGCTTAACACTCATATCTTATGGAAGAATGTCCTTGACAATCAAACCAAGATCAATTTATTCTATCACTTCACACATTCAAGCTTTCATAAGGTAGGTTAGGTGAGTATGGCCTTTCACCATAATCCAAACTATTAGGCTTCTATTCTCTTTTAGACTTTACTATCAAAACCTTTACATTAATAGTTATTCATATCACCTTCACCCTAACTATCATGACCATAACCTCACTCTCAAGGTCTCTCTCTTAATCTCTTCTTTATAGATAAACTATTCATAACCCTCATTACTAGGTGATTCTTGTCATAATTGACCATAAAGTTTCAAACTCAACATTACAAACCAATATCAATCATATTCGATTAGTCTAAATTTAATTCATAATTCTTTGTTCCTAACCTTGAACAATTCCTACTCATGACATTGATACAAGAAGGTCACTCATGAACCTTCAAATATCCTTTTAATGGCATCAACCCACAAATCATGCAAGTCATTAGGAAAACTAGGGTTAACCATTAACACCATATAATTTCATCATAATTTCACATTTTAATGCAAAATTAGCCATAAACAAGTATTATCCAACACTTCGGAATCATACCCAACTACATCCATTCATTAGAAATAACCCTACCTTATATGAGGGTTCTTCTTCACAAATTGGTGGGAATCTTAGGGGACTCTATGGGTGGAAGATCCCATATATGAAAAGCTAAACATATCTTAATTCAAAACCTTACTAAGCTTTCTTCTATGGTGAGATTCGACCTAGCCTCCTTCTCTTCTTCTCCTTCTTCCTCTTCTTTTTCTTCTTAGTTTTTTGTTTGATAGAGTTTTGAGGTCTTTAGATGGGTCTGTTAGAATGATTAGTTTAGGTGTCTATTATAATTATATAGGTGTTATTTTAACTCATTAACCGACCTATATTAACCCCTAATTAATAACTAACCCAACCCATAACTTCTAACTTAAAACGAAAAGCTAAAAAACCGGCAGCAGTTATGTTTGGCCATTCACGGACCATAGATTGATCTACTGTCCGTTGTTTGGTCTCATTGTTTGGGTTTGAAACTCGCCATTTGTAGGCCTGATCCACGCCCAAGACCCACGAGCCGTAGATTGGTCTACTGGCCGTGAATTGGGGTCGTGAATCAAGCTGCTTTGACAGCTTTTTGTCCAATATTAAGGTACTCCTCAAGAACCCCTTGGGTGGTCCTTGGGGAGTCATACCCGGACGCTTAACCCCTAAAAATGTCATTCTAAGTAGGGGAATCCTTTATACAAGTTGCATTCCTCATACAACACTCCAAAACTCAACAACAAGACTCTACAACACACTAGTTCAACTTACTAGTTTCCAGGAATTATGATTGTTTCTTGACGTTTGACCTCCAAACTCCTCGAACCAACTTGCAAAGCCATTTTACATCATTTAAACCTTACCTTGACTCAAAATAACATATTTTGACTCTAGTATCACGTACTAGATTCCACAAAAAAATAGCTAGGTCTAACTAGGTTCTACGGGGTGTTACAGAAGGGTAGTGGGTTTCCATTTCCCAAGCCTACTAGCTCCAAGTGTGGGAGGATTTATTATGGTAGGTGCCTATCTGGCACAGATTTTTTCTATGGGTGTGGGAAGGATGCGTACAAAATGAGAGATTTCCCGGTTCTTAAGGCAAAGAGAGGAGAAGATAAGAAAGTTACCTCTAGTGGTTCGAATGATAGTGCTCAAAAGAAGAATAGGTCTTATGCTCTCCAATATAGAGAAGATCAAGAGTGATCTCCTCATGTCCTTTCCGGTATGTTCTTTATGCTTGAGTAAATTTAAGGATTTCTTGTCTTTTGTGACTTGTATGTTGGACTTTGAAGTTGTTCTTAGTATGCATGATGTTTAGAAAAGTTGTGTAGGCTTACTCCCAAGTGGGGGATAGTGTGCCTATCTAGTAGGGTCATTGTGTGCTTTATGTGTTGCCATGATTTCCTTATATGCATATTCATGAAAATGCTTAGGTCTTGTTATAAATGGCTTATATGCATTGTTCTTTCTCTCATGTTGTAGTGCATTTGCAGACTTTCATATAGACTTCATGAGTTGACTATGAGCATGCCCTAGTTGGAGTTGAAAGATTTCCTTATTGAGTGAATGCTTTTGGAGAAGTAATGTGCATTTAGGCTCCACGAATATGTGTTGAACATGTTTAGCTAGGAGATGTTATTTTCTCCTTTAAAAAGAGTAGAGATAGAATTGATGCATTTTTAGGTTGGTAGGAGTAGTCATGCTCCCTTGTGTTGCATTGAATGAGTTTGGTTTTGAATTGAAGTTTTTTCTTGTCTATGCGCATTTAGATGTGTTGCATGCATAATGGGCTGCTGAGATAGATTTTACACTTTAAGAAGTATTTCAAGTGTCATTCGAGGATGAATGTTCCCAAATGGTGGATAATGTAACACCCCAGAATTTAGTGAGTCGAACTAGTGAGTTCTAGAGCCTTCCGTAGGAGTTTTGGAGAATCCTATGAGGATTAATATAAAAATGAATGATTCCCGTACTTAGAATAGGGATTTTAGGGGTTAAACGTCTGGGTATGAACCCCCAAGGACCACCCAAGGGGTCCTTCAAGGGGACCCCAAAAACAGTCCCCAAATCTGCAAAATATAGTTACCTACGGTTGCAATCTACTGGGGGTAGATTGACCCATGTTCCGTAGGTGGGAGTTCGTGGGTCAAGGACTGCTACAGGCCTGCAAGTTGAAGCTGCAGGCTCCATCCACGAAGCAACAACATGCTCCGTGACCCCACTCACGGTCCGTGGTTGGTGGTTTTGTTGGTCATTGGCAGCTTTAGTGTTTTAGTTTTAAGTTAGGCTTTGGGAATTAAGTTAGTAATTAATTAGTGGTTAAGGGAGGTCAGTTAGTTAGTTAATTAGCCACCTAGAAGTACTTAATAGAGCCCTAAAACTAAGCCATTAACTCATTCATCTAAGACCCCAAATTACTCTCCAAATATTCTCTCTCTAAGAAGTAAAGAAGAAGAAGAAGAAGAGAAGAGAAGAGGGCAGTTCCTCCATTTCTGAGAGCTTTATTTAGGGCTTTGAATCAAGTTATGTGAAGCTTAATCAACTATAGGTTCTTCCACCCATAGTTTCCCCACTTTTAAAATCAAAAACCCCTTTCTAGCTAGGGTTGGGCTTGCATTGTGGGTAGGGTTTGGGTGTGATTGCAATCTAGTGGAAAACACCCAATTATGATTATTTAGCTTTGTTTAGTGATATTATGATGTTTTCATGTGATTCCTATGGTAAACCACAATCCAAATTGATGGATGTGATCTTTGTGGGTTTATGCCTTTAGAGGCAAAGTTGAAGGTTCAAAAGTGATCTTACTAAATCAATGTCTTGTATACTAATTGACCCTAGTTAGGATAATCTAATCATGAATTGAACTAGACTCTATTGTATATGATTGATCTTGACTTGTAAAGTTAGAATTGAACCTTTATGATCAATTGAGACTAGAATTACCTAGTAATTAAAGATGTGATGAAGTTACCTTGAAATCTAGGTATAGAGAAGAGATTAAGAAAGAAACCTTCATATTAAAGTTGTGATCATAATAGCTAGGGATTTAGGGTGAAGCTAATGTGATTAACTATTGATGCTAAGGTTTTGAGAGTAAAGTCAAAAACAAAATAGAGGTCAAATAGGTTGGATTGTGGTGAAAGGCCTATACTCACCTAACCTACCTTATGAATGCTTAATAAATGAGAGTGATAGAATCACTTGGGCTTGGATGGATTGTCAAGGACAACCTTACATGAGAGATGAGTGTTAAGCAAGGCTTAAAAAGTAAACCTTGGGGCGTATGCTTCTTGGCTCCAAGTAGATTTTGACAATGAGATGGAGTGTCACACAAGATAGGGTCCAGACTCCAAGAGAAAAGGAGAGCCACACCTAGTTGATGTGAGGACTATCCACGTTAAAGGGGGAACTCTTATGTAGTAGAGTGTGGGTTTTCCCAAAGTTAGGTCTCATTCGATGGAGGCCTTCACATAGTGGAGTTAAGGTTCCTAGTAGCAATCTCCATATCCAATGAACTAAGACATGTTTAAAGAAGCATCTCATAGTATTCTAAAGTATAATTGAACTAAGACTTACTTAAAAAGTACCTCATAGTGTTCAATAGTATAAGTGGACTTTGACATGCTTAAAGTAGTATCTCATAGGGTCCATATGAGTAAGGAACTTAGACATACTAAAAGAAGTATCTCCTAGGGTTTAACTTAATAATGAAATTAGATGTGCTTAAGAGAGTACCTCAAGTGTTCTAAGGTTAAAGAGAGGAACTAGGTTCCAAACCAAGAAGTGTTAGTATGAGGACCTAACGGTAATACTTTGCATGAATAGTATTATAGGGTGCTATGCATGCATTGCACAAGTATGACTTAGGGTCATTAAAGAGAAGTTTTCAGATAGGATTGTTCTATAGTTGCCTTTCCTAGTTATAGTTGACTAAAGGTGAGAGGTTCCCTAAGTTATGATAGTTAAGCTAATAATGAGGCCAAAGTAGGGTGAATATGACTAGAATGACTTCAAGGTTCTACTTAGTGTGAAGGATAGTATGGGATGCCTTTTATGTATTGCACAAGTGTGTCTTGTGGTTACTTAGGAGTATGGAACCCTTATGGTATAGAAAATCTTACAGGTTTGACCGTGTATATAGAGTATTATTAAGATGACCAAAAAAGAATAATTATCTTGGGTGGTATTATGGGATGCTATTCTTACTTTGCACGTGTATTATTTTGAGGTTACTTGAGAATGGTGCTATTATGGTAAAGAGGACTAAGATTCTATTATGCTTATATGATCATGACTTAGCTCCTATGCTCATTAAATATGTCTTATGTTGACTTATATTTATATGAAGCTTTTGTTGGAGACCATGCTATGACTATGATGATTATGCTATGACTATGTTATTATCTCTTATGCTTATTCCTTGTGTTGTCTAACCATTTGAGATGCTCTTATGATGTTGTGCTAGCTTTCACACTTGGTACATTTTGTACTAATGCATATTACCTACATTCTAATGAAATGTATGGTTGAAGAGATTGAGTTGCTTTGAAGGCTAGGTTTCCAAGGATCAAGAAGATTTGAAGAATTGGTGAGTCCTCATATCTTCGAGGACAAACCTTATTTCCTTTATGTCATTTCTTATGTTTTAAACTTTATATGGGCTGCATCCCAAGACTTCTATTCTTGATTTTAAATAGATGGTTTGACACAAAGGTTTGGTAAAGACTTCCACTTGCTTATGAAAATGTTTTCATTTGTATGGTCTTAAAGAAGTTTTAAATTTTCCATACATTTCTATTACCTATGTTATGATGCTAAGGGCTTGTATGAGACCCCTTCGGAGTCAAGTACGCCGTGCTACGCCTTGGTGGTACTCTTGGGTCGTGAAAAACTTGTTATCACAACCCAAGGTTTAGAACTAGGATTGTCTCCAACCACGTCTAGTAGATTCTTGTTCATAAATGTGAAGCACGCCACTTTTATGAATAGGAAGCCATTATATGCTTAGGAAGTATCACTTCTCCATTCTCTTAGTTGTGCCATAGAGCTTGACTTTAGTAGGCCCTTTTCTAATTCGAGCCCTATGTTTTTCAGGGTATTGCTAGTACAAGGGCTAATGATAGGAGGGTTGAGGAAGGCGATGAGGAGCAATAGGTTCCTATTCAAGTTCCACACCATGCTCCTCTTCAAGTTCCTAATGATCTGGGAACTATGTCAAATGTGGAGATAAGGGCGGCTCTCCAAATATTGACTCAAGCCGTGACGGCCCAAGTCAATAGGCAAGTAGTTGCTCCGGCCAATAATGTGAATTCAGTTGCTTTGAGGGTGAGAGAGTTTTTGAGGATGAACCCTCCAGAGTTTAATGGCTCCAAGTTAGAGGAAGATCCTCAAGATTTCATAGATGAGGTGTATAAGGTGCTTGCTATCATAGGTTTTAGTACGGTAGAGAAAGCGAAACTTGCCGCTTATCAATTGAGGGATATAACTCAAATTTGGTATGAACAATAGAAATATAAAAGGCCTTTAGGAGGGGGCCCAATAGACTGGGAAGGGTTCAAGGAAGCATTCCTTGATAGGTTCTTTCCCATAGAGTTGGGGGAACGAAAAATGCAAGAATTCATCAACCTTCTTCAAAAAGGTATGAGTGTGAAGGAATATACTCTTAGGTTCACCCAATTATCCTAGTATGCTCCAACTCTAGTGGCGGACTCAAGGGTTAGAATGATTAAGTTTGTGATGGGAGTGTCTGAATTGGTAGAAAATGAGTGTCGTTTGGCAATGCTTATCCCTAGTATGAACATTTCAAGTCTTATGATTCATGCCGAACAAATGGAGGAGCAAAATCTCAAGAAAATGAATAGGGAGGTAAAAAGGGCCAGAACCAATGATGGGAACTTTTCTAATGCTAAGTCTGATGGACAAGGTAGGCCTAAGACTAAACCTTGGTATATCGGTCAAGATTTTTCCAACACCCCTAGGTTTGACCAAGAGAAGTATAATGGGTCTCCATTTCCCAAACCTACCCGCTTCAAGTGTAAGAGGAGTCATTATGGTAAGTGCATAGCTTGCATGGATGGTTGCTATCTGTGTGGTAAGGATGGGCACAAAATGAGTGATTGCCCGGGTTTTAAGGCTAAGGGATGAGAAGATAAGAAAGTTACCTCTAGTGGTTTGGATGATGTTGCTCAAAAGAAGAATAGGTCTTATGCTCTCCAATCTACAGAAGATCAAGAGTGATCTCCTCATATTCTTTTCGTTATGTGCTTTATGCTTTAGTAAATTTCCGGATTTCTTGTATTTTGTGACTTCTATGTTGGACTTTGAAGTTGGTTTTAGTGTGCATGATGTTTAGAAAAGTTGTGTAGGCTTACTCCCAAGTGGGGGATAGCGTGCCTATCTAGTAGGGTCATTGTGTGCTTAGGTCTTGTTAGAAATGGCTTATATGCACTGTTCTTTCTCTCATGTTGTAGTGCATTTGTAGACTTGCATATAGACTTCACGAGTTGACTATGAGCATTCCTTAGTTGGAGTTCAAAGGTTTCCACATTGAATGAATGTTTTTTGTGAAGTAATGTGCATTTTATGCTCCATGAATACGTGTTGAACATGTTTAGCTAGGAGATGTTAGTTTCTCCTTTAAAAAGAGTAGATATAGAATTGATGCATTTTTGGGTTGGTAGGAGTAGTCCTACTACCTTGTGTTGAATTGAATGAGTTTGGTTTTGAATTGAAGTTTTTGCTTGGGTGTGCTCATTTAGATGTGGTGCATGCATAATGGGCTGCTAAGATAGATTTTAGATTTTAAGAAGTGTTTAAAGTGTCATTCGAGGATGAATGTTCCCAAGTGGGGGATAATGTAACACCGCAGAATTTACTGAGTTGAACTAGTGCGTTCTAGAGCCTTTCGTAGGAGTTTTGGAGTGTCGTATGAGGATTAAAATCAAAACAAGTGATTCTTGTACTTAGAACCGGGGTTTTAGGGGTTAAACATCCGGGTACCAAAGAACAAAGGTGAGTAAAATAGTATGAATTCACAGAATTTCAGAGCTAGACATGTGCATTCTCAAGGTAGTATGGCATAAGGGGGTAGTAAGCCTCGAGCATGTGCTAAGTATGGTAGGAGCCACTCAAGGGTGTGTCGTGATGGTTCCACTGGTTTCTTCAAATATGGTCAGAATAGCTATTTTGTGAGAAAGTGTCCTAAGAACAGGCAGGGAAATGGTAATGGGGGCAGTGAGCCCACTCTTCTTCAGTTGCTCCACCAGACAGAAATGCATTTAGAGGAGCTACTCCAGGGGCAGGTAGAGGTGGAAACCATCTTTATGCTATTACTAGTTGCCAAGAGCATGAGGATTTGCCAGATGTTGTCACTGGTATGTTCCAAGTGTGTAACTTTGATGTTTATGCTTTGCTAGATCCAGGAGCGAGTTTATCCTTTGTAACTCCTTATATTGTTATGAATTTTGATGTTCTTCCTAAGAAACTTATTGATCTCTTCAGTGTTTCAACACCTTTTGGTGAGTCTATTCTAGCAAAGAGAGTCTATCGTGATTGTACCATTACCATCAATCACAAGAGAATCATGGATGATTTTGATGTCTTTCTAGGTATGGACTAGCTTTAATCATGTTATGCCTCAGTTGATTGTAGAACTAAAGTTGTCAAGTTCAACTTTCCTAATAAGCCAGTTGTTTAGTGGAAGAGTAGCTAAGTAGTGCCTAAGGGTAATTTTATTTTGTACCTTAAAGTAAGGAAGTTAGTTTCCAAGGGGTGTGTTTATCACTTAGTCCGAGTTAATGACTCTAGTGTTGAGGTACCTCCTATTCAGTCAGTTCCAGTAGTAAAAGAAATTCTAGAAGTCTTTCTAGATGATCTTCCCGGAGTCCCTCCTGAGAGAGAAATACATTTCGGTATAGATATTATTCTCGATACTCGTCCTATATATATTCCTCCATATAGGATAGCACCAGTAGAGTTAAATTAATTAAAAGAGTAGTTGAAAGATATCCTAGAGAAAGGTTTTATTCAACCAAGTGTCTCCCCTTGGGGTGCTCCGATCCTATTTGTGAGAAAGAAGGATTGTTCTCTTAGAATGTGTATAGATTACCGTCAATTGAAAAAGCCTATTATCAAGAATAAGTATCCTCTTTTGAGAATTGATGATCTCTTTGATCAGCTTTAGGGTGCCACTTGTTTCTCTAAGATAGACCTCAGATCTGGCTACCATTAGTTAAGAGTAAGGAAATGTGATATTCCAAAGAGAACTTTCAGGACCAGTTATAGTCATTATTAGTTTCATGTAATGTTGTTCGGTTTAACTAATACGCCTGCAGCATTCATGGACCTTATGAATAGAGTATTCAAGCCTTATTTAGATATGTTTATTATCGTGTTCATGGATGACATTCTAATCTATTCGAGGAATGAGGAAGATCATGCTAGTCATCTTAGAATAGTTCTCAAAACTCTAAAGGATAGAGAGTTGTATGCCAAGTTCTCTAAGTGTGAGTTCTGGCTTGAGTTTGTGGCATTGTTAGGCACATCATTTCCAGTGATGGGGTTAGAGTTGATACTCAGAAAATAGAGGCAGTGTAGAATTGGCCTAGACCCACATCTCCAATTGATATTAGGAGTTTCTTGGGGTTGGCAGGATAATATTGAAGGTTCGTCGAGGGGTTCTCATCTATTTCATCCCCTTTGACCAAGCTGACTCAGAAAACAACGAAGTTTCAATGGTCTGAAGCTTGTGAGAAAAGCTTTCAGGAATTGAAAACTAGGTTGACTATTGCCCTAGTATTGACATTACCAGAGGGTATGCAAGGATTTATTGTATATTGTGAAGTGTCCAGAGTTGGTTTGGGTTGTGTATTAATGCAAAATGGTAAAGTTATAGCTTATGCCTCTAGACAGTTGAAGGTTCACGAGAAGAATTATCCAACCCATGATCTAGAGTTGGCAGCCATAGTATTTTCTTTAAAGATATGGCATCATTATCTTTATGGTGTTCATGTGGATCTGTTCATCGATCACAAGAGTCTTCAATATGTGTCTAGTTAGAAAGAGCTTAATCTCATACAGAGGAGGTGGTTAGAATTACTCAAGCATTATGATATGAGTATTCTTTATCACCTAGGTAAGGCTAATTTTGTTGTTGATGCTTTGAGTAGGTTGTCTATGGGTAGTACCGCCCATGTCGAAGAAGAAAAGAGAGAGTTAGCAAAAGATGTGCACAGACTTGCACGATTAGGAGTTCTATTAATGGATTTCACATAAGGAAGAGTAGTGGTAATGAATGGGGCTGAATCATCATTAATGTCAGAAGTAAAAGAAAAGCAAGACCAAGATGATATATAGCTTAAATTGAAGGCAAATGTTCATAAGCAAAAAGTAATGACTTTTGAACAAGGGGGAGATGGTGTATTGAGGTATCAAGGTAGATTCTATGTACCAAGGGTGAATGAACTCCAAGAGAGGATCATGGAGGAAGCACATAGCTCTAGATATTCTATTCATCCTAGTTCCACAAAGATGTATCATGACTTGAGAAAGTATATTTGTGGAATAGCATGAAGAAAGTTAATGATGAGTTCGTTGCTAAATGCCTAAATTTTCAACAAGTTAATGTAGAGCACCAAAGGCCCGGTGGTATGCCTTAGAGCATAGAACTTCCAGAGTTGAGATGATAAATATAGATTTCATAACTGGCTTCCCGCGGTCTCCCAGGCAACATGATTCAATTTGGGTGATTATTGATAAAATAACTAAATTAGCCGACTTTTTGCCGGTAAAGACTACCCATTCCGCAAAGGATTATGCTAAATTATACATTGAAGAAGTAATATGACTTCATGGAGTTCCAGTGTCCATTATTTTAGATAAAGGTTCACAATTTACTGCACAATTTTGAAAGTCATTCCAAAAAAGGCTTGGGTTCAAAGTTAAACATGAGTCCTTATTTTCATTCTCAGACAGATGGTCAAGCAGAGCGCAGTATTCAGACTTAAGAGGATATGTTGATGCCTTGTGTGATTGATTTCCAAGGTAATAGGTATGATCACCTACCTCTCATCGAGTTTACGTATAACAATATTTACCACTCTAGCATCCAAATGGCTCCCTATAAAGCTCTTTATGGGAAAGATAAAGATCTCCTATTGGATGGTTTGAGGTTGGTGAAGCTGGGTTGATAGGACCAAACTTAGTTTATTAAGCTATGGAGAAAGTGAAGGTCATTCAAGAGAGATTGAAATAGCACAAAGTCATCGGAAATCCTACACTGATGTTAGGAGAAGAGACTTAGATTTTGAAGTAAATGATTGGTAATAAAGGGAAACTTAGTCCCTGATATATTTGTCCTTACAGAATATCCAAAAGGATTGGTAATGTGGCTTATGAGTTGGAGCTACCACAAAAGTCAATAGCAGTTCATCCGGTGTTTTATATTTTTATGTTGAAAAAGTGTATGGGCAATCTTTCACTGATTATACTAACGAAAGATATTGGTATTTAGGACAGCTTGTCTTATGAGGAGATTCCTGTTCATAATTTAGACCACCAAGTTCACAAGTTGAGGACCAAGGAGGTAGCATCAGTCAATGTTCTGTGGAGAAATCACTTTGTTGAGGAATCTACTTTGAAAGCTGAGGATGATATGAAGAAAAGATATCCACATCTCTTTGAGTCCAGAGAAATTCCAGATCAAGGTACTAATTCTCTTCTTAATACTCTTTAATTGATATACTTAATATGTTAGATTTTCTTGTTGGCTGTTTGAGCTGAATGTTGGGTGTTACGCCCTTAGTCTACTAAGAGTAATCTCATTTGAGGACGAATGTTCCCAAGGGGAGATATTGTAACACCCCGTTATTTGAAAGAACTAGAAATAGAAAGAAGCCATTTTTGGAATGATCAAATTTGGTACGTTTGGCTAAGTATAGATTTTGGGTCAACTTCAAACGACCATAACTCTCAACATAGGATGAGTTAGGTGTTCTACAAGATATTAAATAAAAGTTCTTTGAATTATCTTTCTAACAACATCGAGTTTGCTAATATTCGAGTTCAACTGAGGGAGATATTCCAGTACGAACTTAGGTTATCTAGATAAGGAAAGTTAACCGGATTTTAAAGGGGTATTTTTATCCTTTCATTACCCAACTAATTAAATCCGTTTGTAGTAATTTATTTTGGGACTAAACTGATTTGTTTCATTTTAGCCTTTATAAAATTACGCTAGGAATTTGAGAGAAGAGAAAAGAGAAAAAGAGAGGAGAAGAAGCCAAGGATTCATCGCGTTCTTGAAGTTTAGCTTGTGGATTTCGTCAAGGGTTAATCCCTACGAGGTATGTGAGATTACATAGCGATCGGTTCTTTCACCCACGTGCCAATCATGATTTATTTAATCATATTTATGTTATAGAAAGTAGAGTAATTGAGTTCTTACTGGATTTTGTTGAAGTTTCTATTGGGTTCTTGATTGTTGAGTTCTTGAGTTAGTTTCATGAGATTTGAAGTTAGTTTTGAGTAGATTCTTTTATACTTTGGTTGGGTATTCGAATCTAAGTGTTTCGAGAAAGATTAAATAAAATCTAGACGAATTAGGGTCGAAAAACAAGCACAAAAACTTGTCAAAAATCTGAGGAATGGGGATTGAGCGCCACGCCACTCAGAGCATTTGACGCTAGGGCGTCACACCACTCAGAGCACCCCAACCCAGCTTCTACTGTTTTGCCTTAGGCGCCCAGCACCACTTAGAGCACCAGGGTCGCCAGATCATCTACCCTTTCCCACTTCTTTCCATTTGAGTTTCCTTGAATTGTACCTATGATTTCTAGTTGATTTCTACACTATAAGGTACGTCTAAACATCAT
This sequence comes from Solanum commersonii, assembly GCA_029007595.1. NCBI lineage: Eukaryota > Viridiplantae > Streptophyta > Magnoliopsida > Solanales > Solanaceae > Solanum > Solanum commersonii. The sequence continues at coordinate 207,097 of JAJTWQ010000326.1, forward strand.
GATATCATCTATAAACAGGAATCATAACCTTGAATCCATAAATTCAAATTCAAGGAAAGTTAAGAGCCAAGTGTAGAGAGTTCATAGAGTCTTTTCAGAAGACTTTTAAAAATGCTTTTAACTTGTTTTAAGATTTAAGTTGAGTAAAGAGTAAAGAGGAAAGGGTGAAGTTCATTTCTTCAAAAGATTATATGCGGACTATGTATTTCTAAAGAGTAAATTTTTTCACATTTAAACAAGAAAGAAAACACTGATTTCCAAAAGACCCTTTGAGCTAGTTTTTGAGTAAAGAGTAAATTCTTTTACAATTAGGCAAGAGAGGAAACATTGATATCCTAGATAGCCTTTGGGCTATTTTTTGAGTAATTACCTCAAACCACAGAAAGAGTTATGTTTTTAAACATATTAGCTAGTTATATTATTAGATTAGTATTGAGCACCGATATGGGGGAGAGTTCAGACAACTCCCAATCCCTATAAACCATGTAGCCATCATGGGTAGAAAAGGGCATACTTTTTAAATGATTTCCTTAGTGCTTTTTAGCATAGACTAGTGGATCTACTTAGTTGGTAGGTTATATACCCCTGGCAAGGTATAGGACGACTCTGGCAGTGTGAGGCAAGACGTTGTATTATCACATAGTTCTTAAGTGATGGTTGTCGGTTAGAGAAACTCCCATAGAAGTATTTTGTATTCTTATATACATAGAGTTATTTGTATCTTCATATACAAACAGAGTTTATATTGTATCTTTGTAAACAAATTGAATTACTATTGAATTTTTCAATACACAGAGTCGTTATTCATGTTTGAAAGGCTTTAGTTTATACTGCATTTATATTGTTGCTTTAGATTGAAATGAGTTAAGTTGGGTTGAGTTGAGCCCAGGTATGTTCTTACAGATTCCTTTCAAGCTTATGTCTTGTTTAAGAATTCCCATAGCATGCTCGTACATTTAATGTACTGATGCTAGTTGGTCTGCATCTTTTTATGATGCAGATACATGTAACCAGGATCAACATATTGCACATCATTGATTCTAGTTAAGCTTTAGAGTTGTTTGTGAGCCTCCTTGCTTTCGGAGGACCCCTTGTTATAACTTTATCATTTTAGTTCATTAGGATGTCGTGGGTCTTGTCCCCAGATCCATCTGAATTGGTAGAGGCTTCATAGATAGTTAGCTGACGTTAGTTCTTTAGTCTTTCCATTCATATTTTGGTGTTTGAGACTTGAGTGCCATTTTTGCTAGTGAATGTTCTTTATACATTCTAAGTTATTTATTAAGATTTCAGTTAACTTTTTAAAGTATTTTTATCATGAGTAAGTCTTCCACTATGAGTTAAGTCAGGCCAGGGGTTCTCTTGGGCCAATAATGGTTTTTGAGTGCCAGCCCTGCCAAGGGTGTAGGCTGGGGGCATGACATCACATACCAATGACCACATCACTAGAATCTTCCTGGAGAGCATACAACATGTTCTTATGATGATCGTCACCTTTACAAGATGAAGAACCCTCCTGAGTTGGGTGACCTACTGGTGTTGCTGGAGCTGTAGACTGAGCCCTAATATTGTTACTTTCTTGCCCCTATTTAGAAGAAGGGAAATCTCTCAACCTATGACCAGTCTGACCACAACCAAAACATCCTTCCTTGCCTGCAAAACACTCGCATGGATGGTTCTTACCACACTTTGGACAAGTTGGGTAGGTCGTGTTACCTGAATCACTCCCCTGATACTTGGAGCCTCATGCCCTACCTTTCTAATCCTGTCAGAATCTGGGAGATGGAGAACTAGATGATAAAAGTGCTGGAGTTGAAGACCTTTTCTGATACTGCGAGTGATTTTCACCACCCAATTTATGCTGAGAGTACTCGTAGTTCCCTATTCTAGACTTTTTGTTGTCTTTAGCTAGTTCTCTAAGCTTATCTTCGTCAACTTGTTGAGCATGAGTTATAAGCCTAGAGATATTCATATGCTACAACAGCATAGCATTTATGCACTCTGTTTTTACCAAGTTAGATACCACAAATAGGAACTTACTCATTTGTGCCTTGGAATCGGCAACCATATGTGGAGCATACCTAAAGAGCTGGGTGAACTTACGTCCGTACTCTTGGAGTGACATAGAACTTTGCCTCAAATTCATGAACTCCAAAGCTTTAGCCTATTTCAACTCTCTTGGAAAGAACCTATCCAAAAAAAGCTCTGGTAAAACACTCTCAAGTGATAGGAGCTGCATTCTCATCCCTGTTTTCCTTCCACTATGTGAACAATATGTAAGCCATATCCTTAAGCTCGTAGGACGCCAACTCTACCCTATCATTTACAGTAACTTACATCACTCAAAAGATCTTCTTGACCTCATCAATAAAGTTCTGGGATCTTTACCAACTTGCAACCCTAGAAACTCAGGTGGATTCATCCTACCAAAATCACGGATTCTAGCTACCACTGATCCACCACTAGTATTTGCAGAAACTAGAACTTTCTGATTATTCTGATTGGCTACACTCTGGGCCAAGAGTTGGATAGCATTTTGAAACTCTATATTCGAAGCCTCATGGTCTGGGACTAGAGGAACTGCGTTAGTGATATTTGCTTAATCAATACGCAACTTCTGATGCAAGTGTCTACGATCGTACAATAGTAACCCAACCAAGAGTTGGGATCGTTCCCAAGAGAGGGCCTTTGACAATTAATAGAAAAATAAAATTTAGTTATAACTAGTCATAGCTAAAGACATTAACGATTAAAAACATTGTAAATTAAAGGGGGACACAAGAGTGTCAATTAACAATGGGGGGTTTTGTCACAAGTAAAGTAAAAATAGCAAAATAAACAAGGGTTTCTAAGTAATGCGTGGGAATCCTTGGGATGTGACGGGAATACGGGTTAAGCTAGATTATTGGGTACATGCTTTCGATAGAAGATTCATAGAGTAATTGTGACTAGGCTAGACTTTAAGGGGGGTAAGCTCTCTCTCGAGCAACTTACCCAGTTTCAAATGCATTCCTCTCAGACAACCACTTGCCATGTGAAGACTAGCTTACACCTTCACCCACTCACTCTCTCGAGCTGAGTGTGTGGACATGGGACTAGGGTTCACTCACTCAAGCTGAACCTCATATTGACCCACTCGCACTGTCTATCAATTTAGTGGTCTTAGTTTTACGACCTCTCTTTCGAGCAAGCCGAAAACATATATATGAACGGATCAAAATCATTTTGCAATTTAAAATAAAAGGAGCCACAAGCTCAAACATCCACAGAAAAGTAGTATTAACACAATTTTAAACAGAATAGCACAAATACATACACAAAACATAAACAAAAGTAGCACACAAAAGGTGTTGGCCTCACCCCACCATCAACAAAAATATTTGTCCTCAAATGCAAATAACAGAATATCTAGACTTTAGAATAGAGAAGGATAGAGAGGGAGGTAGAGAAAATCTTGTCTACACAGTCGCTCCATTTGTCTAGGCATCAGTGCCCGATGTGTCAGCCTGGAACTTGATAATGGCCCCCGGAGCTTCTTCAGAAAATTCAGCGGCAGCTGACTTACTAAGATTGTCCAAGTCATGAGCTGCTAGAAAGGAGTGGATAGTTGTGAAGAATCCATGTCTCCATGAAGGAATAGTGGGATCTCAGTGATTTGTTTTCTTGCTGGCACTGGCCTTCTTGTCCTCATTATCCATTTTGGGAGGATTTTTTTCCCTTTGTATTTTCCTGAAATTTTTCTCTCTTGTTTGTTGGGGTGGCATATCTCTTCCAGCTACTTTCGGTTTAGCCATTTCTACAAAGCTTCAAGAAAAAGTTAGAAAGTATGTAGACAAAAGCAAGGCAATTCAATTGCAAAATCACTTCGCTGAACTAGTTAGAGAAGCACGCAGTTACTTCGGCGATTCACGGAATACAGTGCATAGAGAATACAATGGTACAGACAAAGGGCGAATAAGAAGTCTTTCGGAGAGTCACCGAATGCTTTTGGGGATCAAATGCTTCTCGTCGAAAGTTACAGTACTACTCTATATGAAAATTGTAATAATTGTTTGACTCTTAAAACTACAACTCTAACTAGTATTTATAGTTTTCACAAATTTGTGCTGCAGTGGATCATTCGGTGTCGTTAGCCGGAATCGCCAATCAACTCGGTGATTCTCCCTTTGGTGTAGTTCATCATCGTCTTGCACCAGCCTTCAACATCGTCGTGCTCTAGGTCATTGGGCGACATGGTATTACTTCGCGGAACTTCTCGGTGATGCGTCGACTGCTCCCTATCTCAGTCGACTTGATCTTTTCCTTCAGGGCTCAGTACACTGGAACAAAAGGTGAAGTAAGACTCTTCGGTGAATCGCCAAGTGGACTCGGCGATCCTCAGGCCTTCATTTCTTCATTCTTTTCAGCCTTTTCGTTCCTTTTTTCAATGTAATGTCCATGCTTTCCTTCAAACATCAAATACCTTAAACTTAAGGGTTTTCATTAGATATTGAGATAAAATAAACATTTGAGGACACAATTTCTATTAAAATATAACCCTAAATGAGTCCAATTTATGGACTCATCAGTTAGCGCTACGGGTATTAGCATTCTTTGTGTAAGCTCTACGAGGAGGCATGATCTGAAACACATAACGTATAGGTAGAAAGGAGATCATACCCATGCATGATAAGAATAACAAGAAAGTGAAGTTTTTCCTAAAACACATCATAACCTCATTCACATAGGTGTGGCGCGCTTCACACTCATGAAGAGGACTCTCCTTAATGCGTCTTTCCATACTTCCTAGGGCTCTTTAACCGAATGCTCTGATACCAAGTTTATCACGCCCGAAGGATACCCCCTTGACGTAAACATGGGACCTAGAGTCACGAGTAAGCCTAAGCTAACACTAAACTAGCATAGCATAAGCATATAAATTTTTTTTAAATAAGAGATATTATGCAGAAGCTTAAAACATTAGATAAACTAAAATGGCGGGAAATACCTAATACTAGTTTGAAGATAAATACTGGATGAGAGTTAATAACACTGGACTATAACTTAAAAACTAAAGATGAATCTAACTATGTCTGAAATAAGCCTCTAACTGACTAGAGATGCTGGGACTTGCCCCCAGCTAATACTAGCAAGACTGAAACTAAAATGAAAGACTGAATGTAAAAGAACATGTATGTCGTCCTCAAAGAATGAGGACTCACCACTGATATGCTTAATACCGATCAAAACCGATCTACGTGTGATATGAATGCTGAAGACCTCAACCTACATCACAAAAAGATGTAGCACAGAGTATGCATCGCTACTTGAAAGGCTCTAAGCATGCAAGATAGGATAAAACTGAACAAAACATATAACTGAGCAAAGCATAAATGAGTAATGACATAATCTGAACATGATAGAAATATTGATATATACTGGAAAGAATTGAATTGAATGCAATGACCAAGTACATAATGTGCTAATACTGAATACTGAAATATGACTAGTAACTTGGTAAAATTCACTAGATTTTGACTATGGGAAATACTATTAACCGACATAAAACCACGTGAGCCAAACGTGAAGTCCGATGTATACACCCCATCGAGAGGACCCAATATACCTTGCTAGGAGTATAGAGGCATGACTAGTGTGATCACTAAATATCTTATGCCCATAGAGGATTTTATAAACCTACGAGAGCACATAATTTTGGGACTGTGAGGGTAACTGACCCTAGTCCAACTCGGTGTTAGGACTCCCAACCGAAATGTGTTCAATACAACATTACTGAAATATTTTGGATAGCTCATATCCTGACATGCTAACTGAAAATTCAACATTACAATACTAATATAGAAACATTTGAAAATTAAGGCATGTATATATGTTTGTCTGTCTTAAATAGTGTAATTCATGAACTAAACAATTCTACACAACTAAAGTTCTGAATATCATGAAAGGAACTAAGAAAAAGTATTACAACAACATGAAGATCTAATTAGGAATATTCTAATAGCTAAATCAAAACAATTCTCTAAAGTTCAACAAACCCTAGGTCTAGATAATATGAAGGGAATCAAGAATCTGACTGAATTTTAGGGACATAATGGATGAAAGGAATCCACTTGTGAAATCTCATATACCTAGTGATGAATTTCACAGAGAAATCTTTCTATTTCAAGGCTAGAACTAAGGAAAACTGGATGTATTCTTGAGAGGGTTCGGTCGAATACTTTCTACACTTTTCATTCTAATTGGATGAATTTTGGAGAATGGATCGCTTAGGGTAAGTATTGATTTAGTTACTATGTTTAAATTGACTAAAACAACGTAGTTTAGGGGTTAAATGATGTAGTTTACATGCCCAATGTATAGGGGTAAATACCGAACGACCCCCTGACTTAAAAACATCTGAGGCCAACAATGGGCCTGACAGACAGACAACGGATAAATATACGGTCTGTCGTCTCACCTCGTCATTTGGCTTCAGAGAATGGGTTTGAGGGTCATGATCCACGGACCTGGACCACGGCCCGTGGTCTGACTTATAGTCTGTAGGTCCGACCGTGGGTCGTGCCTTGTCTGAAATTTTCTGGGGTTTTTGGGAGGGAGTTGCAGGTGGGTCAACCTACGGTCCGTAGATGGCCTCTGTTGGTGGCACCTGCAACTTCTAAAAGTATGCATTTTGTCTCGTTCAGAATCTGGGGTGTTACACTAATCGTTCAAATCTAGTGTTAATTGTTGTTGTTAGAACTTGGTTACTAAATCCCACCCTTTTGATATTAATAACTGAAACTTCGAGATATATTTTATGTTACACAATCCATTGCCTTTACAAATGATTAGAACAAGTCTTTACTTAATAATTGAATTCTTTACTGTATCACTCTATGTGGGATCGACCCCAACTCATTGTTGGGTTTATACTTGTTAGCGACCACTTACACTTAGAATTGAAAGAAGTGTAGTTGAGAGATATCAATATATATTTATATATATAAAATTTCATTACTTGATTATTTTTAAAAGTAATAATTACAAATTAAATAAAATAAATAATGATTTTGCATTTACAATGTGTAAA